>JAKTWV010000030.1:0-156179 GCA_030582235.1 Ruyongia ponderosae | reverse complement strand
TTTGTTTTGTGTTTTTTTTTTTTTTTTTTTTTTTTTTTTTTTTTTTTTTTATTTTTTTTTTTTTTTTTTTTGTTGTTGCTAAGAAGGCGGGTAACTTAAAGAAATGACAGGGCTGCATAACCATCATAGAAATGGCACAAACACATATTGCCCTCGAGAGCTATAGACATTGTGCCTGTCTGGACAAGCAGGATATCTTTTACTCTCTCTTTACATTTACAACACTTCTAGAACAATGCACATACGTTCATTTACAACAGTCATTGTCTGTGTCACTTGCCTCCTACCACTAGCACTGCTGCTGCTCTCGTCAACCATTGATCCTTTAGAAATCAGTACATCATCTTCACAGTTCCCTCAATCATTCCTCAACTATTATATTTACAACATTCATGAACGACATAGAGCAAGTCCTCTTCATGAAAAGCTTCTACGAACAGAGAAAAAATTGCTTCATTTGATACAAAAGTCAAAAGATCTACTTTATAAGGTGAGTGATTTCAAGAATACTTTTTATGATGAGCAATCTGGGGTATTAGGTACTTCATACTTTTCAAAAAATGTTTATTCAAGACAAGCATATATTTCAAATGGTTATATTGGATCAAGAATATCAACATTAGGTCAGGGGTTCAGTTTTGATGAAATAAACATCCATTCAGACTCAAATGAAAACAGACTTCTTCAAAATGGATGGCCATTGTTTAATAAAAGATATACGGGTTCTTTCATTTCAGGCTTCTTTTCATTACAAGAAAGATTACCAGAAACAAACTTTCCAGAATTATACAGACATGGATTTGATAGTGTCATTTCTTCAGTACCTTATTGGACAAATTTAGAATTATCAGTAAATTTCAACTCAAGTACAAGTTGTATGGTGAAAAGTTCAGATTCAAAAATTGACAATACTCATGATAATTACACTACCTGGAAATTCTTTAACCCTGAATCGATTGATCAGTCTGACATTACAAACTATTTTCAGAACATGTCAATTCACAATGGAATCGTTTCAACTGAATTGACTTGGCTTGACGTGATTGATATACAAATCACTACTTTGGCTCATAGAGAAATTTTACCTTTGGGATTCATTAAAATGACCATAAGTCTAGATGATGAATGTTGCAAGTTTGGTATGGATATAATTGTGAAGGACTTCTTGAATTCTACAACCAGCCAAAGAACCACGTTGAGGAAATTAGGCGTTGATATTCAAAATCATGCTATCTTTATGGAGGTACAACCTGATAATGTTGATTATTCAACCGCTGCTATATACTCAACCTGGAACTTGAATGATTCAACTTCTCACATCTTGGGCAAGAATATCGTTTATAACGAGGCAACAATTCACTTAGAGCCTGGAGAGGAAGTGACGATCTATAAATATGTTGGAATTGTGAGCACAGAGTTGGATGTATTAAAATCAGGTACAGAATTGAGATATGCAAAGGAGGTGGCAACAGATGCTAAAGTTATGGACCCTGATGATCTTATTAGATATCACATCGACGGATGGGAGAGCGAGTTGGATGGTATTGATATCTATATACCTTCTGATACATTACTTACAGTTGCCGCAAAAGCTAGTTTGTTCCATCTATTAGCGAATTCACACCAGAAAAACAATGGATTGACATCAGCTTTGGGCGTCTCTGGTTTATCATCGGATAGTTATGGGGGTATGGTGTTTTGGGATACTGATTTATGGATAATACCTAGTCTCATACCATTTGCTCCCCAAGTAGCCAAATCTATCAGCACATATAGAAATTATACCCATGAACAGGCTGTATTAAATGCCAAAGAGAATGGATTTAAAGGCGCTGCTTACCCATGGACTTCAGGAAGATTTGGCAATTGTACTTCATCTGGTCCTTGTTTTGATTATGAATACCATGTTAACGTTGGTATCGCCCTAAGTTCTTGGTGGATTTACCTTGCCGGTCAAGCTGATGGTAATGACGATGAACTTTATTTGAGATATACTACTTGGCCTTTGTTAAGAGATGCTTCTGACTTTTTATCTGACTATGTTCACTTTAATCAAACACAATCAAAATATGTCACTCATAATTTAACAGATCCTGATGAGTATGCAAATCATATTGATAATGGAGCATTTACAAATGCTGGCATAGATAAATTACTAAAATGGACCATAATGGTGGCTAATCATCTCAACGAAAGAATAAACCCTAAATGGATCAAGGTAGCTGGGAACATTTATATGCCAATTTCAAAGGATGGCATCACTTTAGAATATTCCAACATGAATGCCTCTATATCCATTAAGCAGGCTGATGTTGTGATGTTGACATTTCCCTTGGACTTTGATATCCCTAAGCATCAGGCTAAAATGAATTTGTTCTGGTATTCTTTAAAGCAAACAGATGTTGGTCCAGCAATGACTTTCCCAATTTTTACAATTGCTGCAGCTAAGTTATTATCTCTGGGCTGCTCATCACAGAGTTATCTACAAAAATCGATTCTACCATATATAAGAGCGCCATTTGCACAGATCAGCGAACAAGCCGATGATAACTTAGAGACAAATGGTGGTACAAATCCTGCATTCCCATTCATAACTGGACATGGTGGATTTATTCAAGCTTTGGTATATGGAGTGCTTGGGATAAGATATTCAGCTGAAATAAATGAAAGTTCTCTAAAGATTGAGAGGTTTCTAGAATTTGATCCACTTGCATTGATGGGTTTACCAGGAGGTATGAAGGTTAGTGGATTCAAATATCTTGGACAAAGACTTGATATAATATTAACTGATATTGAAGGTATCATCTTTAACAGAGGTAACATTCCAATAAATGTTAAAGTTCCAGAGAGAAATTTGAAACATGGGAGGTTTGAAGTTCTACCCCATGAAAGGTTTACAGTCCCCTTATTTGTTCCAGAGAAAAACTTCATAAATGCTATTAGTGAATGCAAACCCATTGCAAATTTGACTACAGGTTCTCCGGGAGACGTACCGTTGTCTGCTGTTGATGGTAACAACTTTACATCCTGGCAACCAATCAATAGAAGCCCCGGAAGATTGGTGCTTGATTTAGGATATCCACAGAGGTTGACTAAGGGGCATGTGGTTTGGGGATCAAGACCTGCGAAATATCTCTCAGTCTATACAACAGATGAAATATCAATGAGTTTTGATCAGCTCCTAAAGAACTTTGAAAAGTTAGCACTAGTTACACTAGTAGACAAATTGAAAATAGAAATCAGTCAGCCATTTGACGAAAGATACTTGAAAGAGGTAAGCTTGTTGCCAAATAACGAGACAGCTTTTGAGATCAGTAGAGAAGCTTCAAAAATGTACTGCAGGTATGTTGTCATTGAAGTGATTGACGCCATAGATATACATGGCAGTGAAGGGGGAACAATCAACGAAGTGGTATTCTACTCCTGATTGAAGACGAATTAGACGCCAATTATATACAATTTCTGACATTAACCAATGAATAATGAGAAGAGAATCACATCTTAAGAGGCAAAGAAGCGTAACTACGGTATTCATTGTAAAAACTGCTCTGTAATGGGTCAACATTCTGTATTATTCGATAACTAAAATGGTGCTATTCAGTGTGTGGCTTTTTGTTTGGCGACTCTGATGCAGAGGCAGATACTGTTTCTCTTTTTCTTTTTAGTACAAGCGAAGGGTTCAGACAATAATGGACTTTTCTGTCTATATCAATAGCTTGTTCTTTTGAAGGTGATTTTGCTGTTCGTAGTACTGACTGACAGTCGTTGACTATTTTAATCAAATACTCATAATTTTCTTGTGCCTTAGCATTCTCTTTCTCAATGCTTTCCCTATTTGATTCATCATCTACTTCCTTTATATCCAGGAACTTCAATTGTAGGTATCTCGATGTAATTTCATTGTTCACCTCTTTGAAACAGGCCAATGCGATCTGTGGTGGAGTAAAATGGTAAACAGCATCTGAGATAAGGGCTTCATCCACCAGTGTTCTCGCAGAATCATATGCTTTGTTGAGATTATCTAGGTTTATCTGATCTCCTAGAACATGCTGAATATCGAAGAAGAATCCATATAACGATCTGAATGGATGATGGTTCATCATTGTGAATTTTAAAGAACTCAAGACTTCAAACTCCAGCGACAGAATCTCTGCAGGTGTAGTCTTTGGAATACTTTTTGAAAATGAATTTATGCTGATGAAATAGTTCTCAGATTTGGCAGCCAAAAACAGACAAGTCAACAATACCAGCTTTGGATGAAACTCCATTACACTGTTGACCAGATAGAATTTTCTTAGAAATGATATAGCTGTAGCTCTCACTTGGGAAGGCATTTTAAAAGATCTTGCCAACATCGCTATTCTTCTCGAGTGGAATGATATCAATTGCAGCTCCTCCTCTACTGTGACCATTTCAATCAAAGCTGGATCCACTTCTGGGGTTTGTTTTAGTCTTTGTTCTACTTTCTTGATACCTTTTTGATTGACTTGCGTTCTCATCTCCTCCAGCTCAGTCTTGGTAAAAGACCATATTCTATACTGACTTGACCTTCTGTATAGCTCATCATAAGTGACTGTATTTGACATTGCTTCCTTCTTTCTAATTCTCTGGAAATTCAACTGTTTCCAAGTGCACCTTGTGGTCTTTCAGTCTTTCAGTCTTTCAGTCTTTGAGTCTTTGGTGTGCAAGACATTTTGATTTTTCACGAAAATTACTCAACTGAAAAACAACATAACAACATACTAACAACATCACAGAATATCAAAATAGCACTCAAACATATCAACAATATCCACTTCATTAGTGCACAAAGCTGATACTACAAACAAGATAATGTCATCTGCAAACATAGAGCCTTCATACACCATATACATATCGAATCTGAATGACCAGATCCCGCTGGAAACACTCAAGCATAATCTGTATGTGCTCTACTCAACATATGGTGATATAATAGATGTTAATGTTCATAAGAAGATAAGGGGACAAGCCTTCGTCGTATTTAGTGACATGGATAGTGCCAAGTATGCTCTACGGTCAACACAAGGTGAAGAATTCTTTGGTAAAGAGTTGAAAATAGACTTTTCAAAGACTAAAAGTAAAATCATTGAACATGAAGAGAGTCTGATATAGTATGAAAACCAGTTCGGCCACCATCCAGTTACTTTACTACATAATTCAATTCAATGGGTATATTTACAGTTCGTTTATCACTTAAAAAATAGTGCTTTGGGCATAAGGCATCAAAGCATATCACAAAGTCATATAGCATGCCAATGCAGCTTTCTATAGAAGGTAGACCAATCCAAAATCATAATATCTTTATATTCAAAGTCACAGTTATCCCCGATATCATGTAAGCATATAGTAATAGGATTGAGAGCTTAAAATACATGGAAAAAAGTATAGTTGCTTCAAGCTGATTATCATCAGTTCATAAATAAGCAAAGTTAGGCAAATGGTAATCTTTCTTCTATGCCTCAACCATAATTGGGAATGGTTTCTTCAACTTTTCACCACGTTCATCATCACCAGGAGATTTAATCACTGTATTTGTGACGGTCTTTGCTTTATCGATAGGTTCTCCCTTAACAATCTTAACCATTTCATCTCTCGTTAAAGTCTCATATTCAATCAAACCTTGTGCTAATCTCTCCAGCTCCAATTTTCTTTCATTTAAGACTTTTCTTGTACGATCTTCAGAAGTCTTCAACATCTCAACAACTTCTTGATCGGCTTGATCACGAAGTTTTGGTGACCATGAATCCCATTTATCAGATAAACTGATAGGACCAATCTTTTCAGACATACCATAACTTGTCACCATAGCTCTGGCAGTACTAGTAGCATTACTTAGATCAGAGCCACAACCACTTGTAGTATTTTCCTTACCATATGTCATTTCTTCAGCAACCTTACCACCCATACAAACGTCTAATCTCGCTAGACATTCCTTCTTGGTAATATCAACCTTATCCATTTCTGGTAACTGGAAAGTAATACCCAAGGCACGGCCTCTAGGCAAAACTGTTGCCTTATATAATGGAGAAGCACCTGGTGTGTACATTGCCATGATAGCATGTCCAGCTTCGTGATACGCAGTAGCAGTTCTAGTAGCTTCAGTCATAACCATAGTCTTTCTGGCAGCACCCATCAAAATTTTATCCTTGGCCCATTCAAAGTGATTCATATCGACTGATAATGCATTTTGTTGAGAAGCATAAACAGCAGCCTGGTTAACTAAGTTCATTAATTCAGCCCCTGACAAACCTGGAGTACCACGAGCGATAATACTTGGATCAACGTCCTTGGCAATTTCAACATTTTTCATGTGATGCTTTAATATATCAGCACGGCCTCTAACATCTGGTAAATCAACATTAACAAGCTTATCGAATCTACCAGGTCTAGTTAGGGCTTTATCTAATGATTCTGGGAAATTAGTAGCACCAATAATAATAATACCAGATGTTTGTGAGAAACCATCCAATTCAACCAACAGTTGATTCAAAGTTTGTTTAGCATATGCTTGATCTCTTGGGTTACGTTTTCCTCCAATAGCATCCAATTCATCAATAAAAATAATGGCTGGTGAATGAGCTCTAGCCTGTTGGAACAATTCACGAACTCTTTTAGCACCAACACCAACATACAATTCATCGAATTCAGAACCAGACATGAAGAAAAATGGAACACCTGCTTCACCAGCAGTGGCTCTTGCCAATAAGGTCTTACCAGTACCTGGAGGACCAGTTAATAAGACACCCTTTGGTAGTTTCCCTCCTAAACCAGTGAACTTTGTTGGATCTTTCAAAAAGTCAACAATTTCCTCCAATTCAGCTCTGGCCTCATCAGCACCACAGACATCTGAAAATTTGACAGTTACTTTAGACATATCGACGGATTTATCAGATACATCAGAAGTTTTGAATATTGTTCCAGACTCTACCAAAAAGCTGAAACCTTCCATGACACCGTAACTGATCAAGGCCACTGGAATCAACCATTTCAACCATTTAGAGATCATGACCCACGTTGATTCTGTAATGACGACATGTAATGGTTCATTACGGCTACCATATTGGAAACCATTGTCTTTACCATTTTGACCACTGGTGGTATTCAAAGTACCATTAGCAATTGATCTGGAAACTTCTTCGGCTTCTGAGATTTTTCCAACCTTCTTCAAAGCTTCACTGTAAACTTTAGCACATTCTGAAGAGTTTGCAATGCCTTGAGTTTCATAACGTTTTATGATATATTGTGGATAGTTGTATTTGAGCAAATTCTTGTAGTACTCAAGTTGGACAGATGGATTGTTTAAATCGGCATTTGCTCTAGTTTCGATTTCTTGTAGACGTTGTTGGGCTGAGGTTGATGCATATCTTGAGAACTGATAGCTCATAGCAGAATATCTAGCATTCGTCATGCCACGACATGCTGAGTTGTTCACCAGGCTTGAAGCGGTCTTTCTAATCATTGTGGCAAACTCTCTCTGTCTTGATTTATTGAGATGATGAGTAATAAGTGTGTGTTTGGGGAATCTAGCAATGAATGACTGATTAGATGTAAGACGTAAGCAGTGACTAGTTGTATTTATCCAAAGTCCAGGATATAGCTCTTTATTTCGCCTAGTTACAGCTAATTTGAAACCGTGATGGAGTAGTTGTTCCTCAATATTCTCTCACTCTGCCCTTTCAACAAATTCAAAAAATCCATAACCCGGACAAAAGAAAAGGAAGCGTGGCCGTACCGAGATTGAGAAGTAGAAGCGCTCAGGTCAACGCTTTGGCTCATGGAGGTCAGGCTGGCGTACGCTGATCTTAGGATATATTGTTTCTTTCTCTCAAGTAAAGTATGAAGGTTACAAGTGAGTAGTCTGAACCAGGTTCTTGGCTTTCAATCTAAAATGGATGGATTATGATGACCGTGTATCTGATCATATTCGAACAGAAAATTCACTAAACAGAATCATCAGATCAGATCGATTAGTTATGTATAAAATACGAGTTCTGTCGTTTTGCTATTCTGTTTTGTAATTGAGTAAATACTAAAACAGCCCTACTGTCGCACTAAAATTATTGATCTTATAATCATTGTTATCAAAGGATATCACATAGACCCACAACCGATTCGAAATCACAATACTACCTGCAAATAATACTCATCAACAACATCACTGCAAGATGGTCAATAATTTCATGGACTCCATAAAATCAGTTGCTCATAACTTATATTTTTATTTAGGAAATCAACGAACCAACATTACCTTCCTCTTACGAGAGTACTACTATATATATCAGGATATATCTTTAGTTTTTAAAGATTACTACCACTTCACAGGCTCTGATATCACTTGCTTTTTGGAGGATCTTAGTATCCGCTTCATGACTCTTATTGATGCAAGAAATATCTTAGGTGATTGTCAAAATTTTGATCTTCTCTTGAACAAAATGGACTCCAATGCGCTTCAGAGGTGTGCTGACAAAAGTTTACATTGTATCGTGGGATATCAGAGCTTCAGAAATCAATTCTTATTTAACTTTGATTACCTCTTAGCCTCCAAGGCTTATCTCATTTCTCAAATCGTACTTTATGTTTTGAGTTATTGCCTTCTGGTTTCTTTACTCATACCAATCACAAAGAGACTGGTAATGCTCTTACCAAATGTTGTGTTGTACCCCTTCCTGAAATGGAAAGAAAGTGGCGCTGAAATCATTGACAGCAGGTTTCACCTCCAAAAACTGATTACCAAAAAGTCTACAAGGATATTGATTATTAGAAGAGTGATTTCCCTAGTCAGCTTCTCATTAACAATACTTCTAGGATTCCCTATATTGAGTTACGTGATGCCGTATTTTATCTTTCGAGTAATGCAACTGATTTCATTCATAAGGAGGTCGTTGAGACCAGATGATATCTGGTCTGAATACATTTGAAGGAAATGAGTTTATGCATTTTATTGAATATGAAATGAGGTTAGTTTAGCTAACCTTTGTGATTTGCAAATCTGTCAAATCATCGTTATTCTCTATAGTCAATCCATGTTCATTAGCTAGGTGCAACAAACAGATAAAGCAAAAACTAGTGGAAATATCTTTTCTCTCCTTGTCTGGATATAATTTCCCAATATCTTTAACAACCTCACTGAACACTTGTTCAGGTTCCTCAACTTTATGATCAATGACTTTCCATAAGTTATCTTTCAATACTTTGACATTAACATTCTTAGCCACCTTGGAGTAATTTACATAGTCTGATTTCAGCTTCTTCGTGCCTGTAATCAGTTGTGTACCAAAATCAAGTTTGCTTTCTTCTGCATCTGGAGGCGCAAATGCATCACCGAACGGATCATCTCCAAAGTCATCATTCCCAAAATCATTATCATTTTCATCAACTTGGTTGATATCATCGTCCTCTTTTCTATAATTATCAGCCCAAAACGTGGCATCTGGAATATCGTTAATTGGTTCAGGCTCCAACGAGTTAACTTGAGTGAGATTGATACTTTGAGGTTTTTGTCTCTTATTGAAGAGCGATAACTTCGTCTCTGGTTTCATAAAAAGACTAATCAATTGCGTGGATGAAAAATAGATATCATCTGGTAGCAAGTTGTGATTCTCAGATTCAAATTCTTTATCAGGCAATTGAGTAATTGCAGCTCTCGCCTTAGCAAAAATGGGGTCATCATCTATTTCATCATCTTCAAACTCATTAATTTCAGTCTCTTGAAGACATGACATGAAGTCAATCATAAATGGTTCTTTCTGCTTCTTCTTCTTTTTTGATTGATCGTCATCAGCGGAGGGTAGTGATTGGCTGATTTTATCTTTCTTCAACTGTCTGACTTTCCAATGCTCAGGGCCAGCCCAAGTTCTTTTCATCGTGTTGTCAAAATATGCCATCAAGTCATGGTCTACCACATTCGTGATTATATCTTGATGTGTACCAGTAACTTCTTCATCATCACCATAATTTGGATTATCATCGAAAATCACAGCGGCGGCTTCATCTTCCAACTCACCAAATGAAGAATCTCCAGCATCTCCCATATCATATTCTGCAGGGTCAAAGTCTAGTTCTGGGGCATGGAAGTCAATGTTGAGATCTGTGGTTTCAGGGAACTCTACACCTTTTTTATTAACATCATTTAAAATGGATTTAGCTTTAGTCACATCACTTAATACAGACTGCAAGTGCTCTAATGAAGGACAAAGTGCGAGATTATCAAGATCCCCTATGTCTTTGAAGAACAACATCTTAAATCCACTTATGTCAACATCACCTTCATCAATTCCCGACATCTCAACGTCTGTGATTTCCGCTTCAGTTAGCTCACCAGGTATCTTCTGTTCTTCTTTGGCCTCGTCTTTGACTTCCAGTTTTACGTCAACTTTAGCGTCAGTAGTAGCATCAAAAACAACTCTGGAGTGTCCATCCACATCTAAGGTGTTCAACAACAAACTTTTTGCACCACCTTCATCAAACTCTGCTAGCGTCTTCTTGAACAATGGGTCAATGTCCCACTCTTGTGTAAGCTTCTTTAGTCGTAATGTTTCGAATGATGAAACAAGCGTGTTTGTGGACTGTTTGTTCTTTTTGGAGTTCTTTGGTTTCGTTTTATTCACATTTGTACCATCTGTTTTATATGCCCCATCTTCATCTTCGTCACCATCAGAATTGTTTTGATCGTCTTCAGCGTCATCCTTATTCTCATCATCAGCGAGGGATCGATCTGTATTTTTCCCTGTTGCCAAACCACTTAACAATCTTCCTGTTTCAGTCGCCACAGAATCAACTCTTGATGAATAGATCTTGACACAACCATCTAAAGTAGCACTAGCTTTTTGGAAATTAATATTATCTCCACCCTCTTTCAAGACATTCAAATCATGGAAGTAATCAATCAACGCAAAATTCCAACTATTGGTCGTGTTGATCTTGTTATCGGTAGCTAGCTTGATCCATTCCTCAAAGTTGGCCATCATCACACCCTTATTCTGCTGAAATGCTGGTATGTCGTCCAATAGGGAAGCAGCACCATCCCCTGCAAGTGTTGAGGATTCATCTTCAAACTGATCCAACAACAACGAGGCTCTGGAGGACTTTCTTTTGTCTCCCTGTTGGAGTTTCTTCTTTATTATCTTTGATTTAACGTAAGCCATTGATACTGATAATCTCCCTCTTCACCTATTCCTGTATCCGAGAGCTGGACTTATATTCAATATGCACTCTTGGTATATACAAGTCTCTTTGTTTATGTTTTAGTAGTAGTATTGGTTTTTGTTTTCAAAACAAAACGATCCAAGTGACCCGTGAAATTTATAATTTATTACATAAGCATTCTGTCACTTGGTTTTTTTTATTCTGAAAATTTTTATAGAAGAGCTCATCTCATCCAAGACCGTAACAAAGGTTAACAAAGGCTAAAATAATACCATCTAATTCTATATGGCTGGCTCACAACTAAAGCAGCTTAAGGCTGCATTGAAAGCCAATGGGCTAACAGGCCAGACAAACGCCAAAAAGAAGGGAAAGAAGAGAGCTCCAAATGAGACTAGACGTGATGATAGAGAGGACACTATCCAAAAGATCAGAGAACAGTTCAACCCATTTGAGATCAAAGTTAATAGAAAGAAAAATGATATGGGTGAGAAGTTTGTAAAAGGTGCACAAGGTAGACCAGGTATCTCTAAACAAATTGGGGAAGATCAAAGAATGGCTGCATGGGAGGCCAAGAAAGCTACGAAGAATAAAGTTGGTATGCTAAAGGATCGTCGTTTTGGTGAAAATGATGCTACAATGGCACCAGAAGAAAGAATGTTGGAACGTTTCACAAGAGAAAGACAAGTTCAAGCTTCTAAAACAAGTCTGTACAATTTGGATGACGACGATGATGAAGATCCTTTTGCTGATGGCTTTGGTCTAACTCATTCTGGTCAGTCTTTATCATTAAGAGATGACTTCGACGAGGGTGATATGAGAGATGATAGTGATGATGATTTCTTGAAGCCAAAGAAAAGAGCATTAGAAACAGATGATGACGATGAAGTAGAACATGAAGGGTCCGTGCCAAAAAAGAAGACAAAGGCTGAAGTGATGAAGGAAGTGATGGCCAAATCTAAGATGTACAAACAACAACGTCAATTACTGCAAGGTAAAGTTGAAGAGCAAATCGAAGAATTGGACGACGAATTACAAGATGTTTTGCAAGAATTAGGTTCCATTCCTAGATCTAAACCAGCTGCCGCTCCATTGGCAACATTGAACGACTCAAATGCTTTGAATTATGAAAGAGCTGTCAGAGAGATGAACATGGACAGACGTGCTGCTCCAGCCGATAGAACAAAGACCGACGAGGAAATCAAGAACGAAAGAGAACAGAAGATGAGGGAGTTTGAAAATGCTAGATTAAGACGTATGGAGGGTATGGACGATGAAAAGGTTACTGGTCCAGATGACTTAGATGACGATTTCTGGGACCAAGGTAGTGAAGATGAAAATGGATTTGCTCTTACAGGTAAACCTGGTAAACTAGCTGATATTGAAAGTGAAGAAGAAGATAACTCCTCTGAATCCGAAGAAGAGGATCAAATGAAGACAAAGGCGAGCTCTAGTTGCCCTGCTACACACGTTGAATTCTTGGCACAATTAGAAGGTATTCCTTTGGAGAAGACTGTTGACGTTATAAAGAAGATTTTAGAGAATTATGCTCCAAGGTTGATGGCTGGAAATAAAGAGAAACTAGCAGTTTTCACCACCGTGGTCTTCCAGCACGTACTATATCTGTCTGAATCTCCTGAAGCTGATAATGAGAAATTTGCTGTGGTACAAGAATCTTTGATCAAGCAACTGAAAGATCTTTCTGAAAAATTCAATCAACAGTTGGCACAATTCTTGCGTGATAAGGTGATGGAAATACAAGAAAGAATCTTAAACACCATAAGTGGTAAGAACGAATATCCAGCTGTATCTGATTTAGTCTTTTTTGCCATTGTTGGTGTGCTATTCTCAACATCGGATCATTATCATCTTATTGTTACACCAACATTAATTTTAATGGGTGAGACATTAGAACAACTAAGATACGAAACTATACAGGATATCATTTCTGGTCTATTCATCTCAAACACATTACTAGCTTATCAAAGATTTTCCAAAAGATATGTTCCAGAAGTTACCTTTTTTCTACAAAAAGCGCTATTGACCCTATCTCCAAAAGAGCTTGACATAAACCAAACATACTCTAAAATTGACACAAGGTTGCCATTGCCTTCAAAAATCCACGATGAAAAGATAAAAGAATTAAGAATAACTGATATTGAACGTGATCTAGATGAGAGCTACAGAGTATCTGCCTTTAGCAAGACCCTTGAAGTTATAGAGTTAGCATTAGATATATGGAAAGAGAAGACAGCCCTAATAGAGATCTCTGAGCCATTTGTCAACATTCTTTCTGCATATCAGCAATCATACCCAGATTTCAAACCAATTGGCCAACTTTCAGATAAATTCACAAGACTTTTGAAATTTGCTGTTGATGAACACAAACCATTAACTTTACAATCACACAAGAAACTGGCAATTGCATCACATGCTCCTAAGTTTGAAGAGAACTATAACCCAGAAAAGAAGTCTTATGATCATGATAGACAAAGACAAGAGATCAATAAGATGCGTGCTCAAATCAAACAAGAGCGTAAAATCACAATGCGTGAAATACGTAAGGATACAAGATTTGAAGCTAGACAACAAATCAAGGAGAAGAAGGCTTCATACGAAGAATACCACACCAAGATGGCTCGTATTCTCAATACAATTAACACCGTTGAAGGTGCTGAAAAGAATGCTTATGATCGTGAAAAGAAACAACGTAAGCAAAAGAAATGAGTTATTAGGCCTCCATGTATATTTGAATGAAAAAAGATTTGCATTTTGTTAAAGTTCAGACAGTTGTAAGATATATAGTAGTCAATTGTAAATATTGGAGCCAATATCTTGGGCTGTTCTGATATTGAAAAGAAAATTATAACTAGAATTTTTCAACTCCCTTTCCTCAAAACAACACTTTGAGAGAAGAAGCTGTGCCATCAAATCGGCTGATACTATACCGATCATATCCCATGGATCCAGGAAATCAACATGGTGCCTTAGATGGGCAGCCACTGGGTGTACAAGCTGGAGAAGACACCACCATCAATTACTTGGAGGATGTGATCTTGGTTGTTGATGGGGACTCCAAGAAGGTCGGCGGTTGCTGTTTAGACTTGTCTTCCAGAATACTCACAGTTATAGAAGATATTCAGCTAAGTTCTAGTTCAATTGGTAATATTGCAGAAGATGGATCATCAGACAGCATTTTGAGTCTAAGTAAGATTAACACCCTTCATTCACATTTCGCCACCCAAATTTTCAAATCATCAAATAACTTCTAACAAAAAAACACTCTTCAGTTCTAAACAAACTTGGGCCAACCAGAATAGTCGTCTCTTCGAGATTAGGAGATAATATTAGCAAATTCCTTGAACAAGAAGCTGAGACTCGAGGCACAATCATTGATGCTGTTAGATCCAAATGCTTCTCCTATGGCACGGCCAAAAAGTTTATCAATCACTTAATCGACAATTCTGAAGACTCCGAACTACATTCCATCTTCTCCACATTGACCGAATTGAAGTTCACAAGAGACTCACTATTTTCTGTATGTATAAACTGGTAAACTTGGATTGTTTTAATAATTAGCAGATATAATTGTCTTGGAAAGTAGCCATAATACTAACAGATACTACCTATAGTTAGGATCTATTGCTGCACTTTTCTCAACAGTTGAGAACTTCATAAACTTTGATGATGTCAATCTTTCAACTCAGCAGATGGTGAGATATGTCAGCTTCTTTACTTCACAAGATAACATGTACATCGACAGAGATACTTTATACGGTCTTAATATCCTCAAAAGTAAAGATGATACTTCTTTCGACAAGTCATATAAAGGGGCAGAGAGACGCTGTCTTTTTGACTTGATTAATCAAACCAACACATCCCAGGGCTCGAAGAAACTCTACTCGTGGCTGATGTCGCCCTTAGCTAATATTCAGCTCATAAATGAAAGGTTACTTATTGTTTCTACATTGACTCATGCTGCAAACAGTGAGCATTTGGAGGACTTGAGCAGTCATATGAAACAATTGGGTGATATCAGTCGCATCATGAACACTTTGAGATCAGGAAAATCAAATTTATCGTTATGGGAAACGTTGGTTACATTTCTCAAAGCTGCATGTGAGATTTCAAATATCGCATCAAGGTTATTCCAACTAGAAAACGATAACCTAAGGTTTTTCAATGATTTGGTGGATTCATTCGATGTCGGTTTGTTCAGGTCACTTACAGACGCGTTATATCAGACTATTGATTTTGATCTCTCAAGGGATTCCAAGAAGGTTTACATTAGAGATGGGTTGTATGACGACCTTGATAACTATAGAAATCAATACAATGACCTTGAAAACATACTAGATCGCTTGGCCTCTCATGTTTGTGAGAATCACCCAGAGTTCCCAGAATCTTCGATCAACATCGTCTACATTCCACAGTTAGGCTATTTAGTATCCATTGAAAGTGAACAAGAAGCTATTATTCCAGAGACATGGACAGAAGTCTTTCGAACCACTTCTAACATTTACTTCAAAGATGAAGAAACACAGTATATGGATGAAACTTATGGTGATATTTATCAACTTATCGTCGATATTGAGATTGAAATAATGCATGAGGTTCAAGAGAAGGTCTTAGCCCACGAAAAGATATTTTTGAAGTGTAACGATTTGTTCTCAGAGTTGGATTGTTATATGTCATTTGCAAAAGTATCTTTATTGAATGACTATGTGAAACCAGAGCTTGTTGTGGCACCCATGATCAAAATTTCGAAGGGGCGACATCCACTTTTTGAACAAATCTCCAACTCATTCATTGCAAATAATACTGATCTACCAACAGGGAAAATATCAGTAATAACAGGGGCGAATGCCTCAGGAAAATCAATGTATTTGACTCAAGTTGGCTTGATAGTCTACCTTGCTCATATTGGCTGTTTTGTGCCTGCTCAAAGTGCTGTAATTGGTGTCACAGATAAGCTACTATCGAGAATCATTACAAGGGAATCATTAGAGAAATGTGAAAGTACCTTTTTTATTGATTTACAGAAGATAAGCAAATGTTTAGCGCTAAGGGGTCCTAACAGCTTACTATTGATTGATGAGTTTGGTAAAGGAACTGATGTGGTTGGTGGCCCATCGCTTCTTGGTGCTTTGATAGAAGAGTTGAATGCATCCGACGCGCCTTCAAGAACTATAATAACAACTCATTTCCACAACCTCTTCAAGAACGATATACTAAGTGATGTTGAACGAGTTGTTCATAGCCACATGAAGGTGATATTTGATATGGAGAATGATAATATTGAGAAGATGACATACCTTTATGCATTAGAAGAGGGGTTGGCCATGAACAGCTTTGGCATTCACTGTGCCCAAATCTGTGGTATACCACAACTTATTATAGAGAGAGCAAGACAAATATCTGAGTTATATGATGATGATGAAGAGATTATTAATTACGATGAAGAACTCGAGAAAATGTCATCAGAAGAAATGACTCACATTAAAAGAATAACTAAAGATTTCTTGTTATGGGATTTAGATAGCGATCCAGGGCCAGATGTTAAAGAATTGAAAGATAAGTTGCTTATGATATTGCAGGCTGAAACCCCTGAAAAGAATGCTGATATAAATGACCATAATGAATAGTCCAGCTCAAATGGCAATAAAGGGTTGCTTATACGAGGATTAGAAGTATGAACATACACAGTAGCTGTTAGATAACAAGCACTATATCGCTTCTACCATTATAGTTCATGAAATCTCAAACTTTTTAATTCTATATTACACTTATATATGTTGAGTTGTATGCAGTATAATGTAACAGAGACTTGAATGAATCAAAATTTGACAGATCTTGACAAGTTCTTCTTGATACCAGTCTTTTCACCACCATATGTACCTGTTTGCTCAGTAAACACAGCACGAACAGATTTAAGTTTCTTCTTGGCTGCTTCATATTTATTTCTCTTCTTAACACGTGAGTTTCTATTTTCCTTCTTACGATGAGGAGTAAGACCTTTGTTTTTAAGAATTTGATAATTAATGGCACGCTTACCATCTTCACCGATATTTTCCCTCAACTCTGCTAACTTACCTTCCTTATTAGCCCTCACAGCATCATCATGTGCCTGTTGACGTTGAGCCTTCTTATCGATATTGCTAGACTTTAAAGTGTCGTAGTATGAAGCATCGAATCCACCATTGATGGCCTTAGCTTCTCTTTCATCTTGTTCATCATATGAATCATTGTCATCCAAGTCAGCACCATTTGGATCATGTTGACCACGCTTACGTGCTTCTTCTATTAGTCTTTGTTGTCTTTCAAATAGACGTTCCTTGTAAGGTATATCAAGATCACCAGTAAATCTCTCATCTTTTTTCATTGCCTGTTGGTCAATCTTAGATGTGTAGAAACGTAATGTCTTCTTACGTGATTTCTTCTCTTCAGCATCAACATCTGCAATATCACCTTCAGCGTAGTCTTCTGTAATTTGATTCTTGACCTTCTTGAAGATACGTGGTTTGCTAATATCAATATCAAGATCACTGACTTCCTCTTCTTCGGAGATTTCTTGTTCCTCTTCGTCAGAAGAACCTGCGGCAGAGTTAGCTGAGTCAAATACATCCTCTGAAGCTGAATCAAATACCTCCTCTTCTTCCGCATCATCACTGTTTGCTTGATCTTGTTCATTATCATTACTGTCGCTCATATCTTCATCTAGTTCACCGGCTTGTCTCCAAAGCTCTTTGGTGCTTAGTATACTCTCCATCACAGGGTGCTCTTTCATGCTAAATGGTTCACCTTCTGCAATAAACGAATTGAATAAGGCAATATATAGACTGATTGCTCCTAGATATGCTGATAGAGCAGAAAATTTGACATTTAAAACCTCATTTCTATCTTTAAGAGTTTTCAAAGCATCCAAAGCAGGTTTAAATCTAGTGAGTTCTTTTGATAGGGGTATGAATTCAGGATGTGCTGTTTGTAAATATTTTAGCTGAGATTTGGAGTCGAGTTTGGTTATATCTTGAATAGATTGTTCTTTCTTTGAAGTTTCCTTAACCATATCTCCCAGTTCATGTTTCTTAGCATTTTTGGCCCATTCCTCCTCCATTTCTTCATCAACATAATCGTCAATGTTTAATTCTTCAAGATGCTTCTTCTGTTGACGCAGAGCTTCCTGTTCAATCAGTCTGGCATCTTCCTCGTTATCAGCATCATCAGCACCATAATAATCTCTCTTACCACCCCATTTACCTTCATCATCAGCTTCTTCCTCTTCTTCATCACTATTTCCAAAAAACTCTTTATCTTCTTCATCTTGGTCGATCTCTTGTTCATCAGCTGATTCATCTTCATTGTCTGATATACCCATTACTTCTTCCTCACTTTCCTCATCGTTATCATAACGGTTGTTTCTTCTCTGTATACCTTCACTTAATAGGACCTTATCCTTTTCAGCATGGAATGAGTCAACTTCATCCAATCCAAATTCCTCTTCAGGATCTTGTGCTTTTGAAGGTCTGTTTCCCTTGCTTCTGTTCTTAGCCATTCTGGGTACTAGTCTTCCTTTGTTTAGTCTAACTGGATCATTAAAACCATCTCATCTCATCTGTGGTAAATAAAATTTTGTGCAATTTTCATGGGAACGGGACACACCATAGTTAACGCAAAGTTCGGTAGGGCGACCTCAAAAAAAAATTCCAAATTTCTTTAAAGGCTACAGACTGAGAATAGAAGAGCATCTACGATTCAAGCATTAGACAGCACTTTAGAAGCGATGAGTGACAATATACCGACATCGAGCAGATTAGACTCTCTATCACGTCGTCAAAGCAGTGCTGCAGTCAAACCAGGTCTTAAATTCAAACCTAAGGCCGTGGCAAGAAAGACAAAGGAGGAAAGAGATGCTGCTGCTCCAGCTGATGCCCCTGCTCTAAACAGATCACAGTCAAGAATGCAATCCACTAGAGGTAGAGGAGGAGCAACACGTGGTGGTAGAGGTGGAAGAGCTCTTGCAGGTACACATTTGGTCTCGGTAGGTCCGTTGGCTTCTGGTATAGTTGTTGAGGAAAGTAAACAAAGAAACGTCAACAGAACAACAGGATCTGTTTCCACTTCAGCACCAGACTATATAGCAAGATTGGTCAAGAGGGACACATCTGAAGGTACAGAGAGAAGTCCATCTGTTGGATGGGACTCTGATGATGAGGAAGATTTGTCCAAAATCAACATGAACAAAGAATATAAATTTTCGGTAGAAGAGACTGAACTTTTCCCTGTTAGACCAGCACGTACTGAGCATCTTGAACCAGGTGAACACAAGCCAATTTCTGCTGAAGACATCGACTGCTCTACTACGCCAGAATCTATCATGTCAGAAGATAGCCAGCCTGACACATTACCATCATCGGTGAAGGATGAACCATCAGATAAGGATCTATCATCCATTCTTAAAGAAAAGGATAGAGACTTACAGCAGAAACTTAATAGCCTACAACTAAGGAACGATATGTCATCTGTTGATCCATTTGAAGCCCAAGAAGAGAGTGAGAGATTAGTTAGAGACCACAAAGCCATTTTAAAAAGTATCATTGAAATAGATAATGACCCTGAGAGATTCCTGTTTGTTCAATTACCAAGAGTGTTGCCAATATTTGAAGAGCATGATACCGACCTGCAGAGGGCCATGAAAGAAAGTGAGGTTGATACTGAAACAAGCACAGCAGCAACCGCAGCAACTGACGGTGTTGCTGTCAAGGAGGAAGAATCTAAGGAAGATACACAAATGCTTGAAGAAATTCAACCAGAGGCCCTCAAGACTCTTTCTGAAGGAACTATCGGGAAATTGAGAGTGCATAAATCTGGAAAGATCACAATGAAGATTGGGAATATTGTTATGGATGTTAGTAAAGGTTCAGAAACCAACTTTTTGCAGGAGATAGTCTTGCTGAGTGGTGCGAATGACAAGAACAGTGCCTACCTTTTAGGGCATCTCCAAGATAAGATAGTGGTTACACCTAGATTCTCACAGTAGAAGGACTTGCATATACAACATACACACACAATTGTGAAATACCATCACTTTGTAGCTTGTTATAGTGTAGTGCCCGAACCCGCTTTTTGGCTTCTTTTGTTTATTTGATAACCACAAAATTTATGTAAGCTTGCCATCGATATCAAAACCAGCAATTAACAAGCAACTTCTTCCTTTTAACACGGTACCAATAGAGGCGGACTGACACATTATCACAAATGGCATCTCAAAACCAGAACACGTTTTTGTCGCGTGTCTTTGGAGTCAACTCTCATTTGGAGGATCCTACTGATACGGAGCTGTTTAGTCTACGCGATGACCATTTTGAACCAAATGAAGAAATGGAAGAAGAAGAAGGAGACGAGAATAGACGCTTGAAGGAAAGCACAACTTCTTCCAACGTCAGAAGGTCGCTGATTCAATCAGACTCAGAAAGTGAAAGCTCAAGCGACTCTGAAATCGAGGATCCTGCCCAAAACTTCATTTCTCCAAATATTGACACATCAACAATACATCAGAGTAACAACCAAAGGCAATCCCAAGGGCACCATTTGAACACGTATCAAAAGGGCCTCAATGATATAATTGAAAGAGAGGAAGAGTTACGAGACGATGTGCCACTCTCTATCATGCTTCAACATGACCCAGAAGCCCAACATACTCCACAGTCTGAGCCAGACAAGATGAGCCGGTTAGGTATATTGAGAGGCAAAATTGGCAAGAACTTTGGAATACCAGAAAGCTTGAAACACATTCAAATCCAAGTACCTTCATTAGGATTGAATGATAATGATATGGATGACCAAGCTGCCATCAATTTCACTTCCACTTCTGGTGATACGGGCACGGTGAGACCGTCGAATAATAGCAGCACCAGCAATAATAACAATAACATATCACATAAAAAAGATGGTACTGCTATGGGAGGAAATAGAAAATTACCATCATCAGTGGAAGAAGAACGTATACGGAGAGCAAGATTGGGTATATTGAACCCAAGGGAGCGTGCCCTATGGAAATGGGCTAATGTGGAAAATCTTGATAAGTTTTTACAAGATGTATACTCCTACTATTTGGGGAGTGGATATTATTGCATTCTTTTGGCAAGATTTCTTGATTTGGCTACTTTAGGATTTGTTGTGTATTTCTCAACATATTTGACTTCATGTATTGATTACTCCAAGTTAAAACTTCCTGGAACAAAGAGCCTCGATGACATCAGGGTTGATCAATGTTATGCAAATATCGGTCTACCATGGAAGCTAATATTATGGTTTTTCTATATCTACTTTATCCTGAAGACGGTCCAAGTGTACTTTGATGCCAAAGAATTGAAGGAGATCCACCTGTTTTACAAGTACTTGTTGGACATATCAGATAAAGATTTACAGACCATTTCCTGGCAAGTTGTTGTTCGCAAAATCATGTCTTTAAAGGATCAGAATGCTATCACTTCTAACGTTGCTGATATGAAGTCCAAGTCAAGAATAGATGCACATGACATTGCAAATAGAATCATGAGAAAGGAAAACTATTTTATTGCACTATACAACAAAGATATCCTGGATTTAACACTTCCAATCCCACTTTATAATAGAAGTATCCTAACCAAAACATTGGAATGGAATTTGAATCTATGCATTTCGGGTTTTGTTTTCAATGAGCATGGCCAAATAAGACAGCAGTTTCTAAAAGACTCCAAAAGAAAGGAGTTATCAGAAGAATTGAAGAAGAGGTTCATGATGGCTGGTATTTTGAATATTTTGTTGTCCCCATTTATTGTGGCCTATTTCATCTTATTATACTTCTTTCGTTATTTCAATGAATATAGAAGAAACCCAGGATCTATTGGATCAAGACAGTATACTCCACTAGCTGAATGGAAGTTTAGGGAGTTCAATGAATTGTATCATTTGTTTCAAAGAAGATTGAACCTTAGTGTCCCAGAGGCGTCAAGATATGTTGACCAATTTCCAAGGGAGAAAACCGTTGTTCTATTAAAATTCTTGGCCTTTATATCAGGGTCATTTGCTGCTGTGCTTGGTATCCTTTCAATTGTTGATCCAGATATGTTTTTTAACTTTGAAATCACAAAAGATAGAACAGTACTGTTCTACATTAGTGTATTTGGTACAATTTGGGCTATTTGTCATGGCGCCATTCCTGAGGAATATCAAGTTTTCGACTCAGAGGCTAGTTTAAGAACAGTTGCTGAATATACTCACTATTTACCCCAGACTTGGGAAGGAAAATATCATACTGATGATGTGAAAAATGAGTTTTGCCAGTTGTTTGATTTGAAGGCATTCATTCTTACCAGGGAAATTGCCAGTTTGATAATGACTCCTTTCATACTTTGGTTTTCATTACCAAAATCGTCAGATCGCATTATAGATTTCTTTAGAGAATTTTCAGTGCACATTGATGGGCTTGGTTATGTGTGCACATTTGCAATGTTCAACTTTGAGAAGAACAAGGGAGGCAAGAAGGATAAATCAAAAGCCACCAAAGATCCAAGATCAAATTATTATGGGACAGGTGAAGACAAAATGATGAAATCTTATTTATACTTCTTAGAGAGTTATGGAAATGGTGAAACACAAAGAAATGGTATTGTCTCGAAGCCAAAGCGAGCTTCCAATCTACATCAATCCATGTATGGGAAACCTTCAGTGGATATGCAAACATCATCAGACGGATTATACAGTCATCCATCAGAGGAGTTTGGAGCACAGTCCTTCATGGGCACTCTAGAAACATCCAGACGTATGGATAGGCTAAGAGGGAAGCTCCAAATTGATCCTGATAACCGGATGTTAGGTGATTCTTATATCACGACACTACCCGCTACAGATCTCAATGATAATGACACTGATGACGTGAAAGATCCAGGTGTGCTAGGTTTGTTGAACCAATTTTACAAAGATTATGAGATTGCCAAGTGATGAGAAAGACCGTCCACCTCAACGATTGTACTCTTACAGAGAGTATCGCTACAAAGACGAACTACTATTTTGTTGGTAGCTCTATCATCTAATTTCCATGAGTTCACTACAGGTCCATAATCATAGGATCGCTGATCTCCATTTGCAAACATTTCAATATATGTACATTGACAGACAACAGCGGACAAGGTATATGATGTAGTCCTGGAGCAAGCACTATGAAAATGAATACAGCTGTATAACCAAATCGCTTATCAGCATGCTAGAAGTTTAGGTCTTTTTAGAGATCAATCCCTTGAACATATCAAAAGAGTTACCATCTGGCTGTAGATGGTACTTAGAACCAGTTAATCTATCTTGGGAGTCAAGCTCTTCAGCTACCAACATCCCCCAATCTTCTGTAATCCCTGTGATTCTAGCTCTGACATTTCCATGATCAGCTAAATGCACGATCTGGTTTGTATGTAACCATTGTTGATAATAAATTGGCAATAATGCACCAAACCCCTCTCTCTTGAAAGTTTCAAAGAACGAATTCATGAAATACATGTACTTGGCTTGATATTTTTCTGGTGTTATGTGGTCAAGTTTTGGCAATCCCATCTGCACCCTCTCTTTGTTTACCATGTCAATAGTAGATGCAACAGATGTGGTTGGGGCTGAGTTATATAAGTTGACACCTGTACCAATAATAAGCTTGTACATTCCGTCAATAACATTGGTATTTACCAATGTACCAGATATCTTAACATATGATGGTTCAATATCATTCAATTTAAGCTCCTTGCCATAGCATTCAGGTTTTAAAGCATATACATCATTCGGCCATTTCAATCTAATAGGTAGTGTTTCATAGCCAGAACCAAATGATTTCAAAGCACAAACAACAGCTAACCCTGATAAATATTGAACAAACACCACAGGAGCATGAGGTAAGTTGATAGGAAGGTCCAGGAGTAAGGAACTAGCCACAACCCCAGGAGGGTTAATCCAAATATTACCACCTCTTCCTCTTCCTGACACCTGAACGGTAGCACACGTCAAAGTTCCTGATGGAAGACTTCTCAAGACGTTGGCATTTCTGTCCATGATAATGGATGTTGATGTGATAACTTCAGCATATAAAAGAACAGCACCAGATTTCCCACTTAGGTCATTGCCATAATACTCTTTCAAATAGTTGAAGTACTCTCTGATGTTGAAGAAGGTGGTGATTTTGTGATCTGGGAAACCAGTTGTATATACATGTAACTCTTTGATAGCTTCATCTGGATCTTCGTGTTCTTCTTGTTTTGCAATGTGACTGCTATTATCTATGGCTGAATCAATGTGTAGACGAAACGAATCACCAGTGCCCTTAATGATATCTTTATTTTCACCAGTGAGACCAACTGTACCTATTACATCTTTGACAATACTCGAAACGACACCAGGAACAGCAGATGACAATATCAATGGTGTTAGTCTTGGTCTGACAATCTCTGTTTTATTGACTTTGAGGCCACATTTCTCAAGACAGGCACGTAAAAATACTTGTCTGCTTTCATTTTCCTTTGACAACTGATGAACGATTCTCATATATTCAGCATCATCATGATCGTGTAGCTGCATTATATCAGGCACAAACTCAGGATGAGTACCAATCAAAATCGCATTACCTTTACCAATCTTGCAATGGACAGCTGCTGCCTGTGTAGAGTCACACTCAAGGTCCAATGGGTCGATATATTGAGCGAGCACAGTGACATTTGGCTGTTTGTCTGCATCAATGAAAGCCCCACCACCATTGTAGTAGTTATATGTGTAATCAATATCAGTCCCCAAAAACTCATTATTGACTTTCAGTTTGACAGCCCTCGAGCCCTTTTCAGTGTCATATTCAAAACCAGCATATGCTGGTCCTCTGCACGTACCTGGGAAAAGTTTAAGCTCTCTAGAGCCACTCACTTCCATTCCTGGAACACCAACATTGAATTCACAACGTCCAGAACCATAGTAACCACCTGAACAAAATCCAATATAATTACCACCCTCTCTAACGAATTCTTTGATTATGCGATTAGGCTCACCATTCAACTCTTTGCAAACAAAAAGATCAGCTCCACCTGGGATGACTAATAATGAGGTTTTGGATGTCCATGGCTCCTTCATCAAGGTTTTGGAATCAATACCAATCACTGCATAATATGGAGATAAAAACCCTCTTAAAGAGTCCAAGCAGTGCTTTACCGAGTCTTTGGTGGTTCCAGGACCTACAGAGATATTTGTTAGTATTGGATTAAATCCAGTTGTCCTTGAGGTGTGTTTACTTACCTGAATATACCAGAACGTTCATCTTTTTATGAGTGGAGCTATATGGTTTTGACTGTACGGTAACGAATGAAATGAAAAAGGAATAAGTGAACGAATTTGGGAAGACTCTTTTTAGATAAGAGATTGTTGGCCTGTACTTTGAGGTAATTGTTGAGTGATTAAACAGACTCCAAGTTTGGCTACTCGTAGTAATCAATGTGTGTCCAGTTCAGTGATTCAGTTGAATCATCAATAACGAGAGATTCAATTTGGGCAATAATTTCGGGCACCAAAAACTCCATACACCACGGTCCACGATATAACCATGGATGGTGTCTAGGTCTACGGGCAAAACTTCAAATTACTAAATGTACATAATAAACAAATATATAAGAGATTGTGGACAATAACAGACAAATATACAAATATATGTCCTTTTTTCGTTTAGCAGCTGGTTTATTTCACGCGAAAATTTAGCTCTTGACAGCTGCTCAATATTTTGAGGATAACCTCAAATACGGATTCGCAAACCAGAAGCAGGAACACCAATCTTTGTGATCAATGAGATTTGATCAATCTTACCCTTTTCTGATGGTTGATACTTGGCACCAGTCAAAGCATCAGTAACAAATGGAGAGCCTTGGTATATTGGAGTGTATGTAGCAGCACATATAGCAAACTCTCCATACGGTTCAAAATTAATTTCAATGGTATCACGGGCAATTGTATCAGATTTGGCTTTGATCTTCTGGGCCTGTTCAGCACGAGGACCTGAACTGTTAATCTTTAAGAATTCTGAAGCAAAATATGAGGCAGATGCATAATTTTTATTTTTGAATGATTGGTTCATAGCCACTTGTAATGCATTGATTTTATGGGCAGGAATCAAGTTTGTCTTGGTGAAGTAAGCAGCAAGTTCCAAGTTACGTTGGACATTTTCAGCGTCTAATGAACGACGTTTCAACTCAATAGACAAACCAAGAATATATTCACGGGCAATAGATAATGCTTCCATAGCCTTGGCTTCATCTTCATCGTTATCAACAGCTAAAACGGCAACTAAATAGATAACCTTACGGAAACTCTCAATAGCAGCAGTTAAATTGTTACCCTTGAAATGCTTGAAACCTTCGTTAATCAACTTCGATATTTCATCAAATCCTGGTAGGTATGGTAAAACTTTAGTTAACTTATCCTCTTCAATATCTGAACGAATGTATGTTGTTAGTGATGGTAGATCATCTGAACCTGGTAATGTGAGTTTGGAAGCTTCATATACTTGTAGGAAACGAGGACGTAATGGTTCAAAATTGACGGCACCAACCTGTCTATTTAAGATTTGAGCAGCTGTATCAAATGCACCAGCAGCAACATAACCAGCAGCAACCTTTGAGTTACGTAGCCAATGGGATAATTCACCAGCAGGAGTAGAAATGGCAGTATCAAGCTCTTCTTCTTGATCTTCAGCAATGTCTTCAACTTCCAAATCTTCATCACCCATATCCCAACCTTGATCATCGCCTGCAGTTTCTTCATCTTCGAAGAATGGTTCATCAAATGCAGAAGAAGAAGCCTTGGTTGTTTCACTCTCTTCAACTTCAGGTTCATCAGAGATTTGAAGGTCTTCAAGTTGGCCTAAGATAGCCTTTTCAAAGTAGGATAACTCTGACTTCTTCAATGGCCAGTTAGTAATAGGTGAAATAACAGGTGATGCAGTCTTGATTGGAGTGGATTTTGATTCAGGCAACTCCACATCATCTTCAGTTAATCCAGATTGTTCAAGAATGGATTGTGCTAACTCGTCATGACCATTTGATTTAGCAGTAGCATAAGCTAATGAGTATTGACCCAATTGAGCAAATGTTTGGGCTCTTTTCTCAGTTGAGTTGTTGTACATAGTGTTTTGAATCAAACTAGAGACGTCACCACGACGTTCAGCAATAGATTCCATCTTGGATAATTTACCAAACTCACCAGTGATCAAATAAAAGAATGATAATTTGTCAAAGCTGTGTTGTGTTTGGTATACCAATTCAACAATATCACCACTACCTTGTTTCATAGCTTCCTTACCTAATTTCTCCCAAATAGTTGGAGAGTCTAATTTCTTGGCCTCTTGTAAAGCAACATCCAAATTACCACATTCTAATGCCAAATCAAACTTAGTTTGGGAATCTTCAACGAATTGAAGAGCGACTTCTGGGTAACCAGTCTTTTGTAAATAAGCAATGATGTTTTGACCAACCAATTTAGAAGTCTTAATCAAACGTAAAACTTCATAGAAGTTCTTGTTGACCAATGCCTTCTTGAAACGGTATTCAGTTGTATCAATTGAAACAATCTCAACTTCACCTTTACGGTTTAAGGTGTAAACATTCTTACCAGAAACCTTGTTGATGTAAAGAGTTTCATCTAGTGTCTTGATAATACCATTATCACCATTCAACAAGGTATACTTGATATGGTTAAGAGTTGAATAAAATAAAACACCCGTTTCTTCCCAGGCAGCACTCTTGATTCTAATTGTTTCGTGCATTGAAGTGACAATTTCAAGTTTCTTGTTGACAATGGTGATGGTATGTTTGCTCAATAAGGCCAAGTATTGACCGTCAAGAGACCATGAGACATACTTGATATTGTTGACTTGTAATTCAGCAAGAGTCTTCTTTTGTTGAACATCATAATGAACGACAGATGTTTGTTTCAACAAAAGAATGGTACCTGGTCCACCGTAAACAATATCTTTAACGCTACCATCCAACTTGATGGTTTTGGTAGATTGATTTTCAAGATCCTTAATATCTAAAGTTTGTGAAGACTTTGTAAAGACAACAAATCTGTTACGGGCAATGAAGACAGCGTTGTTACCATCACCAATACTTAATGATTGTGGTTCAATAGCACCAGTTGATTCTCTTGGGAGAGCAATCAAGGCGTATTGATCACCAGTAGTAACAATGATTGAACGTGAACTTGGGTTATAAGATAAATTTCTCAAACTACTCCATGTATTACCGATCTTCTTCAATGATAAGGTTGGTAATGATGAAACTTGTTTGTCATAATCAAAAATTTGAACTTGTCTCTCATTGTTGATGTATAACAATTGGTTTTGGAAAACAGTATGGGCTGGACGTTCACGGTCTAATTTAAAAATCATGACACCTGAATCATGACAAGTAGCAAATAAATTGATATGAGGATGATTAGCAATCAACCAGAATCTATCATGTTCTCTCTTGAATTGTTTGACAGGAGTACGTTTGTTCAAATCCCAAACTCTAATAGTTTTATCTTCAGCAACAGAAATAATCAGATCTTGGTGTGGATGGAACAAAACACTCAAAACATTGTTAGTATGACCTCTACAAGTATCAACTTCCCAAGCTTTAGTCTCACTCATTCTCCATAATTTGACTTGACGATCATCAGAACCGGAAACAATCAATGGAAGACGAGGATGGAATGAGGCCCAATTGACACCTCTATCATGACCTTCTAGAATGTACTTGACAACGGCATCAGTGTTACCAAATATATCTTGTTGTGGGACATTTTGACGACCATAACTTTCTGAGTAATCATTTGTTTGTGGAGCTGAATGTTTCTTTCTCAAACCTGAAATATCCCAAACTCTAACGGTTTGATCTAAAGAAGCTGAAACAATCAAATCATCAGTTGGATGGAATTGAGCGCACATAACATAATGATTGTGACCAGTTAAACAAGCAATTTCTTGACGATTTTGCCAATTCCAAATTCTAATAGTTTGATCATCAGAGGCAGAAATGATCCATGGCAAGTCATGATGGAAGTAGACAGTACGAACATAATCTAAATGACCAGTCAAAGTAAACAAACATTTACGAGTGTCAAGAGACCAGACTTTAATGCTATAATCATCACCACCTGAACAAAATAATGGTTGAGTTGGATGGAAATCAACAGAACGAACAGAACCTTCATGTTCCTCGAAACGATCAATCAGTGTACCCATTCTGTAATCCCATAATTGAATTGTAGATGAATGTAATGAAACAAGAATCCAAGGTCTAATTTGAGTTGGTGTTAGTATATGAGATCAGATCGGATCAGGAGCTTTGGTTGGATGGCTAAAAAAACATACCTAGTAGGATGGAAGGCAACACCTTTTGCACGAGAAGACTTGGACTCAAACTATAATTCGATGGAATTGGTTAGTATTTGAAGAGAGTATTGATCGCGAATTGATCATAATTGTTTGATTAAAGGTTCATAAGTGGTTGTATAAATCCAGATCAAAACAAAACACGACACTGATGAAAGACAACACATACCTTTGTGAGCATCTTCATTTTGAGGGAGGGTGCAGGACTGCTGGACTTGTGTTTCTAAGGGGTTGCAATTAGCAAATATGTCTTGTGAAACAGATGGGTCGGGCAGGGTTGGCAACAGTGAAGTATCCTATTCCCTTTGATAGTAACAACGCATTCACTTTGGATGTGTTGATTTTTTGAATCTCGAAACTGGGAACGGGAAAAAAAAAAAAAAAACAGGAGACGTCACCCGGATTTTAGTTTTTATTGACACGTGAATGGCAGATTATTTAATATAGCCATTTAGTTGGCAAGACATGATGGAGGAATATGAGAGGATGAGGGTGGCTGCGAGTGAGTTTCTGGTGTATATTCTGCTCATCATCCATTCAATGTCATCTTAACAACACCTGAACATCCACACAGCCTGAAGGCTCGCCCAGTCTACACCTAAATTTGTCAGTCTGCTGAAATTTTCCCATGATTAGGTAATGGAAGCTGTCTAGACAATTGAGCCCATAAAGAATATTTAAAGCTGCGAATATCTCTTCTTGGAGTTTCTCTCTCGAGTATCAAAGAGTCAAAATCAATCAACAAATATCACACTACACTCCAACTCACGAAATACATCAAAAATGTCAATTCAATCAGCACACATCGGAAACATAGCCGAACTATCACTTGATCAAATCATCAGACCAATCGCTCCTGTTCTTGATTATACAAAGATTGACACAATGGTATCCACACTAAGTGGTGTCCCACAAGAATCATCCACATGTGCACTTGCTGATATAACGTCAGGAGAGCTGCCACCAATTGATGTCATGGCTGTTAGAGAGAATGGGAAAGTATACTACTTTGCGTTTGGTGGTTGTCATAGATTCCAAGCATATGAAAGAACTAATAAGAAGGTCAAATGTAAGATCTTACCTGCAACAAAAAAGCAATTGAACTTATACCTTGGAGGATCTGTTGATAAATTTTTCCAAAAGGCTGAAGCAGAAAACAAATAGAAATAGAATCAAAGTCTGCCCAATAGAGGTTTGTCAATGACTTGAATACATGATTCTGACTAACGATGAAATAGAATGATGGATATGGTGCATGTGCGCTACGACATGAGGACAAAAGATAAAGAAAAGGTTTAGGATGGTCATATTATAATATTTGGTTAATATAGAGTTGTATTATGATAATCATAGTATAATCATAGTATAATCGTAGTATAATCGTAGTATAATCGTAGTATTGTCGACACTACAAGACATGTTTTTGCTGATATTAATCATGAGCGTCTGAGAACATTGATAAATGCTGACTTCTAATATATTCTAGGGTATTGTTTTTAGATTTGATTATATAATCGTTCTGATCAGAAAGATATTAAAAGTATGGCAAATGAAATAAGAATCTGCAGTGGCGAAGATCCATGACCTAATGTCGCCTGGTTGGATGAAGATACTGTTGCAGTGGTACTGGTGCTTTGCGAAAATTGAACAAATCCAGTAGCTGTAGCTGTGGTGGTTGTAGATGATGAAGATGATGAAGATGAAGATGAATCTGTACTTGTACTAGTGCTAGTTCCTGATGTAGTAGAAGAAGAGTCAGTTGATGTCTTGGTCCCACTCTTCGAAGATGATGACTTTGTAGAAGATGAAGAGGATTTTGAGGATGATTTCGAAGATGATGATGACGACAATGATGATGATGATGAGCCAGACTTTGGATCCAATCCAGAATCAGCAAATGAATCAATATATGTATCTTCATCAGAGATCATCACATCAGAATAAAGAAAACTGTCTGAATTATTGAACACATATGAATTGGATCCATTAATGAAAGTTCCTGAAGGTGGATCATAACATTCCACTGTAATTTCTTCTAAGATCATGTAGTAATAACCATAATCTTTGATATCATCAGAATCCCAATTAATAGAACCACCAGCCCATTCAATAGTACCAGCAGCATTATCTGAGTCACCAGCTGGCCATAATGAAATTTGAATTCTTGATGGAGTTTGTGGATAGTAATAAACGTCTTCCGTGGCGTTGTATGTATCTTCTTTGTATAATGTTCTTACTTCTTCTCCATCAACAGACCATGTCAATGAATCTTCTTGCCAATCAACTTCATATGTATGATAATTTTCATATGTATTTGTAACATTAACATCAAGAACATTAGAATAGTTTAAAACAGCTTCAAAGTAATAATTCTCTTGAACAGATGTTAAGTTATAACCGACAAATTCTGTATCAATTTCATCTTGAGAGTTTGAGAATAGAATAAAGGCGGTAACAACACCAGCATCACGTGAAGTCTTCAATGTGGCTGATACTTTACCATACCATAAGAAACGTGTTGATGACAAGACGGTACCAGATGTTTGATTTGGCATGGCTAATATCGTTGCATTGTCATAAGAATCAATATATCCAGAATAGATCCAATCAGCATCATTTGGATCTCCATAATAGTCTTCTTCATCCAGCAGAATATCGATATCATCAAATTTTGTGGTTGAGTTTTTGCAAATAGGCATTGGTAAACAGGCATCAATACTATATATTGTGTCAGTTAGTATCATTGTTTTAGTATAGTTTGATTTCAGACCATATTATAGTATTTCATATAACATTGAATTGGACAGATACTCACGAATATGAAAATGCTGGATGACAGCCACCTAAACAGTAGCTCCCAGTACCACATTCACCGTACTGTGAGCAACATGGTTCATCTTCTGGACAGCTGCTTGTGGAATTACAGGTTATAGCTGAGACATAACTAACAGCAGCTAAAATTGATAAAATCAGCGTACTTTTCATATTTTGGAGGGTTGGATGTATGTGCTATGTTTTGGTAAGAATGTAATGGATTTGAGCAAACGAATGAATGAGTGACAATGGACAGAGTATGTGAGTTATATAACAACTTGACACAACAATGAACAATTTTCAGTCTCGAAGGAGTCTTCACAGCCAAATTAAAAAATCTTCCCGATTCGGCAATATAATTGTTTACATTTTCGCGTACTGGAGTTCAACAAAGGAGAGTCAACGCTGCCCTTCAGAAAAGACACCAAAGGGGTTGACTAGCATTCGTTTTGAGGTTATGGGCTGCCTTAATTGGAAACACTTATTTGCATAAATGGGGGATCTGAGACATATCGGATTGATCTAGCTGAAAATGTATACAATTTGGCGTTAGAATAAGTTACAAGAATAGACGCCGTTACGCGACGAATATGAACTAGAACCAGTTGATGCGTCGTAAGCCATTCAATAATCGTATATTACATCGTTATTTTATTGTTGATCAGTCATTAATAATTATACAGTCAGACAAAGTACTTACTTGTAAACTTCAACCTCACTGCAATTTAGCAGCAGCCTTGAAGGCATTCGAGAAACAGTCAGGAACACCAGCACCATCTCCAAATGACATTCCTCCAGAACTCAACTTCCCTTCAAACTCCCTCTCTAGTTCTTTAAAGTAAATTTGCTTCAACTCATCATAGCCAACATGAAACTGTGGCAAACATTTTTCAATCATACTCCCATCGATGAAATAATCTTTGTTCTCTTCCAATGTACTCAGATCGATATTCATATGATTCTTTAATGCACCTTTGACCAACTCTATGGATTCTGGAATAGTTGGTAACTTTTCATAATCAGACCAATAATGACCTCCCATCATTACTGTCAACTTTGTATAAGCTTGATCATCACGATAGATTGGATTAACTGATACAAGTTCCTCCTTATTTTGAGGATCAATGAACTTAGAATAGTTCTTATCGTCAAATAATTGGACCGCTGATTTCTCAATATCAGAATCAAATATAACACCCAGTATTCTTTCCTTATTGCTGTTTGATTTAGGAATCAAATAACCAAACCCTTTGATATCACTCTGGAAATCTTTCTTGATATATATGTTCATAAGCAAGATGTTCACTGATTCCACACTATTGGAAATTGAGGCAAGAGTAGAAGTAGAATCTCCCTTGTGGATAATTCTAGATAATATACCAGAGTTCACAGTACTTCTAACATGATCAAATGCTTTAGTTTCTTCAAATTTAGTAATAGAATTGGATGACGTTAATAACAACTGATCATTATTCTTGGTTATGCAAGTCACTGGATCATCCAATTTGATAGTAACGTTCTTATTCTTCAATAACTGATTATACAAGGCATTAGTCATTGTCTCTAACCCACCTTGGAAAACAATCATTGGGAACTTTTTGATTTGTTTAGATAATTTATCAATTGAGTACTCGGTTGATGGAAATAATTGTTCATAAGATTCAAGGGCAGATCTATCAGGTTTTGACTTCTTGGCAAACATTGACTTTATTATAGATCCATGCATTGTTTCAGCCTTAACCATTGATGGTAATGTTGTTTTGGCACTCAATTTGGATATATCAGCAGCATATATTCCATTGAAGACAGCAGACATGATGTTATTAGGTAAAGCATTACCAAACCTTCTAGATAAAAAAGATTGCACAGATTCATCTTGGATTTCCTTTTTTGGTTTAAAAGGTTCTCTTAAAACACCAGGTAATAATCCCTTCCCAATAGGGTTTCTTATAAAATTGATGAAGGACTTGACACTATTTGGAACTTGAACCAAATCATGATGTTGATTCAAGAGATATTTTTTGTTGGCAACAGAGTTTGAAGGTATCACATTGATACGATCTTTAAGACCCAGCTTTATTAATGTATCAATGATCATTATTGTTCCATCACTTGCACCTCGCAATGTTCTTGGTCCCTTTTCCAATATTGTTCCATGTTTAACTTGACTATTGATATAACCACCAACTCTGCTCGAGCTCTCGTATACGGTGAAATGTAGATCAGGTCTCAGCTTTGCCAGAAAGAGAACAAATGCTAACGACGATGCTCCAGCTCCTATAACACCAACAGACCCGTTCTTCACGATACTCATCCTGGTAGTCTTTGAAAGTAATCAAGCATCAAATAACTTATTCATAATTACTCTGGAAAGAAATGAGCTTACGTACCAACAATTTCTGAAAATTACGTAATTGATTACATCATCATCAGTTTTTTTTTTTTTTTTTAATTTTGGTCGATTTCAAAAATTGGAAGAAGGCAAATAAATCAGAGAAACAGACATAGCACAAATAAACAAATCATCAGGATAAATCCCACAATAAACATGTCAAGAGATACACCAATTAAGGCAGAAAAGGATTACACCGAACTATTGGATGAACAATTTCCACAAATTGAGCTTTTAGCTAAGGTATGTGCCTTTCCAAAGAATGAAGATCAGCCATTTAAGATCCAAAAATGATGGGTGGCGAATGGGAAATTGGAACTTCAGAATACTAACAATTTATATGGTTTATTTAGAATGATTACACCTCAGCCTTAGAAAAATATCTATTTTTAGAGAAGCAAGTGCGTCAAGCTTCAGATTTGGCTTCTTCCAAAAGAGTTTTATCCAAAATTGTTGATTTATTGGTGGAAAACAAAGATTGGAAGAGTCTAAATGAACAATTGATTCTATTATCAAAGAAGCATGGTCAACTAAAGATGGCTGTTCAATCATTTGTCCAACAAACTATCAAATATTTGAATGATACACCAGATTTGAAGACCAAGATTGAAACCATTGAAACCATTAGAACTGTCACAGAAAGTAAGATCTTTGTTGAAGTGGAAAGAGCTCATGTTACTAGAGAATTATCACATATCAAGAGATCTGAAGGTGATATTGACCAAGCCACTGAATTATTGGTTGAATTACAAGTGGAAACATATGGTTCAATGCCATTAAGAGAAAAGATGGAATTCATTTTAGAACAAGTTGAATTATGTATCTTGAGGGGTGATTTCAGTCAAGCAGCTATTTTATCAAGAAAGATTCTTGTTAAAACTTTACAATTAGAAGAATATCAAGATATTAAATTGGAGTATTATAAATTACTAATATTAATTGGTTTAGAAAAGAATGATTATTTGAATATTGCTAAATATTATTTATCAATTTATGAAATTGCCACAATTAAATCAGATGAATCCAAATGGAAACCAATATTAATCAATATTGTTTATTTCATTATTTTATCACCATATGATAATTTACAAAATGATTTAATAAATAAAGTTAAATTGGATTCTAATTTAAAGAAATTAGAATTACATTATAAATTAATTTCATCATTCATTACTAAGGAATTAATGAGATGGCCAATAATTAAAGAAGTTTATAATGTTGAGTTGATTAAAAGTGATGTTTTTAACACAAATGCCGTCACTGATAAGGAATCCGTCACAAAGCATTGGGAAGATTTACGTAATAGAGTTATTGAACATAATCTTAGAGTTATTTCATCATACTATACAAGAATCAAATTAGTTAGATTGAATGAATTATTAGATTTGAATGAAACTGAAACTGAACACTTTATTAGTACATTGGTCAATCAAGGAACCATTTATGCTAAAATCAATAGACCAGCTAAGATTGTTAGTTTTGCTAAACCAAAAGATTCTAATGAATTATTGAATGAATGGTCAAATAATATTGATGAATTATTGAGTCATGTTGAAACCATTGGACATTTGATTACAAAGGAAGAAATGATGAATGGTATAAAAGTTTCCAATTAGGGTGAGGAAAAAAAGATTGTAATATTTGAAATGAAATGAATTGTATTGAATACATCATATCATGTTAGTAAAGTATTCCTTTATACCAAATCATTAATTGAAAAATAATCATTATAATAAAGATCATTTACCTGTAGAATTACCTTGAACTGGTTCAGGTGTTGTTGAATTCATATTCATACTATTTCTTCTTTGCTTTGCATTTTTAACAAGTCCATCCCATCTTTCCTTTAATTTTAATACTTGAGATTGTAATTTTTGATTATCCTTTGATAAAGAATCGACTTTATTTTCTAATTCCATTATTTTCTTTTGTCTCTTTGGTATATTTAATTCCTTTTTCAATGTTGCAATATAAGTATTAAGACTAATTTTCAACTTCTTATTATGAGATTCATAAATTTGTAAATTCTCACTATAATTTGCTAGAATCTGTTTCAATGTTCTATTTTCCAGTTCTAATTCTTCAATAGATTTCCCAGATAATTTTACAGTGGCATTAGTCTTTTCATTTGATAATGGATTAATGTTATTGTTGATTGTGGGCAGTTTCAAGAGGCTTTGAACTTGTAGTTGGAATTTAACCATTGGATCAGTATTTGTGAAATCATCAATTTGGCTATTATTGATGTTGTTGATGTTGTTGTTGTTGTTGTTGTTGCTGTTGTTGGAAATAGTGTCACTTCCTCTTGCCAGTGCTAATGATTGTGCTATGTTTGTTGATATGGATGAGTTTACAATTGGTGTTTGTGCTGGTCTTCTTACGACTTTTCTATCTTGTAGCAATTCCAGTTCATTGGCTCTTCTGAGATGCTGAGAAATCAATATTTGTATGGCATTTCTGATCTGGTTTAATTTTTTGGTGAGGTGTTAGTAGTGACAATATATCTTAGTATGATACTATTAGATACATACTTCTTTGCTCTCAGTGTCCTGTAAATGTTTGTTGAAGAAGTCGCTTGCCTGTCTGTGGAGCTGTGATGCCTCCTTGTAGAGGCCCTTTGAGGTTAAGAGCTCTGCCTTTTCAACCAGTTCGTAGCCCTTTTGTTGATCTTGTTAGTACTAGTATATTCTATTGCCAATTGGTAGTAACAGACTCACCTCCAGCAATGCCATTGTCCAGTTTGTAAATATTCTTGTTAATATTGACAATCTTGTGATAATTTTGATAATTTCATAAAATGATTTGCTTGTTTGCTTGACAGGAAAAGCTCAAAAATAAAACACTTCTCTTAACAAATAATTCAACCAAATAACCAAACAATTCAAACAATTCAAACTATTCAAGAAATATCCTAAACAATCGCAATGGACACACAAGATGGCATCCAGTCCAGCGAGCAGTTCTGGCTCTACCTCGAGCACCTCCTCCAGGACCAGCACCCAGCAGACTACGACTCGTGCAACTCAAAACTGGTCTGCTTCGTCAAGGTTGTCTCTGATCACATCCACGACTACTTAAAGGACGACCAGGCCCTCTACAAATGTGGTCTCCTGCTCATCAACTCACAGCCATATCACGACAACAAAACATTCTGCATTGCCAAGTTGCTCTCGGTGCTCAATTTGGAGAATTTGACTACAAATTTCAAGTTGATTATCAGTTATATCTTATTATTGGATTCCAAGAATGATTCATCCCTCTTACAAGAAATTCAAGATTATCATGGCTTCCATGTCCTTTACAAATGTCTACATGATGCATTCAAGACATTGTCCTCCTCCTCCTCCTCCTCCTTCTCCTCAAAATCATTAGATTCAGATGATTCCACTATTCATAAATCAGCCAATAGTACATTTGATGGTAGTGATTATAGTAGTACGGAAAACAACAATATTGATCTTCATGATGATCCATTAAGAGACCTCAAAAGAATGTGTACCATTCAATTAGACATATTGTTTCAAATTTGCAAATATAACTCATTATCATTGGATGAATTGAGTTTAATTGATGAAAGATTCATCAATTATATCTTTGAATCCTTAATTGTCGCCACACCTGATGAAGATTTATTAAATTCATCAAAATTTAAATTAATCTTAGCAGTTAATGAACAATTCATGATTGCTTCAAGAGAGGGACAAATTGAAAATAAAGTATATCATACAATTCAATCTCATACAACATTTAGAAATTTTGGTGAATGTTTAATGGTTTATTTTAATAGAGAAAATGATCGTTGTCTTCAAATCATGATATCAAAAGTCCTCTACTTAATCTTAAGTAATCCAACTTCTGCTGAATTATTTTATCATAATGATTTGAACGTCTTGGCTGATGTATTGATTAGAGAATTAAGTGATCTTTCTGAAGATGAAGAAGCCATTAGAAATACATTCTTAAGAGTCCTTTATCCTCTATTGAAATGCGCTCAATTCCAAAAGAGTCATTATAAAAGAGATAAATTAATATCCTTATTGAAATACTTTGCTGGACAAAGTGAATCGAAATTTTGGAATCAATCTGAAACAACAAAGAGATTAGCATTACGTTGTTTGACCATAAAATGGTTACAAGAAACAGACCCAAATGAATTCAAACCACCATTACCACCATTAACAGAAAACCAAACAATAACAATAGATCAAACCATCATAGATGATCAATATTCAGATAGTAGTTCAACACCACCTTCTCCTCATGGAAGTATAGGTTCAGATCTATCAACAACTTCATTAAATTCAATGTCCAAAAGAATCCCACCTCCAGTTCCATTACCAAGAAAACTCTTTCATAGAAATAAAAGCGCTGATGCCGTCTTTATATTTTCACAGAGGAATAATGGTAGAAATTGAAGAATAAAGATGAGACAATTATCGATGATCATCGTCAGTATCATCATTATTATTATCATTATTAGATTTTATTTTGCATGTCTGATTCAAGACACTGACCCTTCCAACTAATTTCATAATTATATCATTATTATCATCACCCGTATCATAAACACTGGAAACTCATCTCAATTCATTAGACTATGTATTATGTTATAACTGATTTCTTGCTTAAAGCTTCCACTTGATCATTTTATTCTTCAGTGGTACTCTTGAATGCATATGATAAACCTTTGAGTTATGTCTTCTAATTTAATAGATGAATAGACAAGACTCGTCAGATATCAACCCTAGTACTAGCATGTAGTATAGTTCCAAGTGAAATGCTCATAGTAAGAGAAACGCCGGCAGAATCAATAAAATTCGGGAGGGTAACTGTCAAAAAAAAAAAGAAGACGCGCTCAAAATGTAAACAAAAACAAAGACACTGATTCAAGATTTACCACAACTCATAAAGTTAATATTCAACTGGCAAATAACCCATCTTGACTCTATAATATGCCGTAAGTACATTGTGAAATTACATCTGATTATTCTGAAGTTTTCTTTACTAACAATTCAAATTCCTAGTGGTGAAATAATAACGCTCCAAATGGGTAAGTTGATACATCTTCAAACAAGCTTTTATTATAATTCAATTTAGCCCTTCATTTTACTAACAGTAGTTATATATTTCAATAGGGCAATGTGGTAACCAGATAGGACACGAGTTTTGGAACCAGCTATGTAAGGAGCACGCCATTGGAGCTGATGGGATGAGTAACTCAATAGTACAGAGGGAAGATGAAACAAATATATTCTTTAACAGTAATGATGACAAGCGTTATACTCCAAGAGCTATACTTGTGGATTTAGAACCTGGTGTTATTTCAGATATAAGATCGAAGACTGATCATTTGTTCAATGATAGAAACATACATGTCTCCAATACAGGATTAGGTGCTGGTAATATTTGGTCAAAAGGTTATGATTATGGTGATTGTCAGAATGAATTATTCTTAGAGATGATTGATAGAGAATTAGACTCTTGTGATAATCTGGAGGCATTTCAATTATTCCATTCAGTAGCTGGTGGTACAGGGTCTGGTGTGGGGTCTTATCTTTTAGAAGTTTTATCAGACAGATACAATAAGAAATTATCAACCACGTATTCAGTATTCCCAGAGAGTGTTCAATCATCAGATGTTGTTGTTCAACCATATAATACAGTATTGACATTAAAGAGATTGATTGAAAACTCAGATGCTAATATTGTCATTGAAAACAGTGCCTTGTTAAATAATGCGATAAGAGCTTTCCAAAGCAAGAGTCCCACAATATCACAAACAAATGAATTAATTTCAACAGTGATGTCTGCCGCTACAAATACCTTAAGATACCCTGGTTCAATGTACAACTCTATGACAAGTATAATTTCCACATTGGTTCCAACACCAGACTTGCATTTCCTAGTTCCAAGTTATACCCCATTCACATCAGATTTCATATCAGATGGTAAACAAATTAGAAAGAGTTCGTCTACAGATATCATCTTGGAGTTATTGGATAAGAAACTAAAGATGATTGATGTTGATAATGATTCAAACCAGTCACAAATTCATAATAGATACATTTCTGTATTTGACGTTATACAGGGCAGTTATGACTCAAGTGATATTCAAAAAGCTATAATAAAGGCTCAAGAACGTGCCAAATTCGTTCCATGGAGTTCTTCAAGTATTCATATAGCATATGGTAAAAAGTCACAGCATTATACAACGCCTAATTCAAATTATGTCAGTGGGCTTATGTTGTCAAATACAACCTCAATCATTACTCTGTTGAATAAGACATGCAAACAATATGATCAAATCATGAGAAGATCGGCATTTATTGGAGGTTATAAGGATGGTAAATTGTTTCAAAACGGTACAGATGAGTTCATAGACTCCCGTGAAGTGGTGCAGTCTGTAATAGACGAATATAAAAGTGCAGAATTACTAACGTATTTGGATGATGATGATATTGAGCTAGAATAGATAGGTAACTACTGATGAATTTAAAAAATGTACATTTAGGATGTACATTGAGCAACGGACTATATTAAGGATCGTAGATTAGTTAAGAAATTGCGATATGATGCTCTTATAAAAACTTTATGGAATATGACATTGTACGTTTTGACAGTTTTGACTTACCCATTGTTCATTGTTTGCAATGAGCTTTCAAAAAAATGCCGAAAATTTATTTGAAAGAATGGAGCACTCAACAATTGTAACAACACCAATTAGCAGTGAAGCAAAGACTATAACTTACCTGAGTCGATGCTGCTCTTACGACCATTTTTCAAGCTCTCTCTGAATAGAGGACTCATACAGACAAAGCATTTCCCTGTCACAAAACTTTTCTTGCAGAGATCCATCCTAACTAAGCAATTGATACTCAACAAAAACACCACAAGACTATTTTCTACCACTTTCATATCTAATAAGGGAAGCCTGAAGAATAGAATCAATGAACAGAAGGTTGTGATTAAGGGTAAGGAACTAAGAGACAAGATAACCAAACCAATAAGAAATTTGATCCCAGAGCATGAAAACATCTACACAATACCAAACATATTGACATTCACAAGACTGATATGTGCTCCAGTAATAGGTTACTTGATTGTGAAACAACAGATATTTTATGCCTTGGGATTGTTCATCTATTCTTGTATTACAGATTTTGTTGATGGTTATATAGCAAGAGCTTATAACATGCATTCAGTCGTTGGTTCAATCATTGATCCAATGGCTGACAAATTTTTGATGGTGATTTCCACTGCCTGTTTAGCCCAAGCTGGCCAAATGCCATTGATTCTGGCAGTTATAATATTAGGAAGAGATATACTTCTTGGTATTTCTGCCTTCTATTACAGATACATCTCCTTGCCACCTCCAAAAACTGTCATGAGATTCTTTGATTTCAGCATTCCATCGGCCGAAGTGCACCCTACCACCATCTCCAAATATAATACTGGTTTCCAAATGCTATATATTGCTGGTGCTGTACTGAAACCTGTATTATTAACTGTGTTAGATCCAACCTCAATTGAACTAATGGAAACTGTCTTCACAGGATTTGGGTATCTAGTTGCTACAACCACTATCCTAAGTGGTTTATCATATGTGTTTTCGAAGAATGCAGTTAAAATCTTAACAAAACCAACAAAGAATGATCCATGAAATACCATGAGAAACTGAAGTCAACCATGTCATAGTTTTGTAACGATCAAGCATATAAGGTGTTTAGTTTGAAAGGCAGACTGATCAGCTAAATTACATAAGTGTGAATAGTATATGATTAACAATATTCAGAGCCTAGTTATAAGCTAGAAATATGTAAGCGCATGACTATATATGACGGTGAATTCATTAGTTACAAGGCACATTGAGCATTAAGGAAGGTTTTAATTAACCATATATCAACATGAAAAGGAAACTAAAATGGTATACAACAAACAAATGAACAATAATGACTTATTATGAAATAAAACTTATCTACTGAAGGTGATATCATCAATACGTAATATTGACTTGACAGTTTCAGCAGCTAATGTAATTGCACTGGTACTGACTAATACTGGTTGAAGAACATGTTCTTCATAAGTGTTGGTAGCACCTGAACGACGAGCTGATATACCAGCATTACGTTCACCATTGGCATGCTTGTTACGTAAATCAGTAACAAGATTGATACTATTCAAACCAGCATTTTCAGCTAGCGTTGTTGGAATAACTTCAAGAGCAGCAGCAAATTCGTTCCAGATGAAAGATTCAGTACCACTTAAACCTCTAGCTTCCTTTGTCAATATTCTTGAAACTTCGATTTCTGGAGCACCACCACCAGCGATAAGGGCTCTTTGTTTGACCAAACAACGAATAACACATAAAGCATCATGTAGGGAACGTTCAGTTTCGTCCAAGATTAAGTTATTGGCACCACGGCAGACAACTGATACTGTTGGTTTTGTAACATTCTTAACACCTGAAATATGTACAATCTTTGAACCTGAAGATTCAATTTCTTCCACTAAATCAGCTGATCCTAATCTATCTTCGGAAAACAAATCAACATCTGAAATTGGTTTACAACCAAGACTTTTACTTAAAAATTCAATTTCTTCACGCTCAATATCTTTAATCACCATGATACCCAACTTTGATAAAAAGTGTAATGATAAATCATTAACTGCATCTCTCAAGATTGATTTTTGAATCAATAAAACATTACATTTAGCCTTTTTAATTTTTTTACAAATGTTCAACAAATATGCTCTTTCTTCCTTTAGGATCTTATCCATTTGTCTATAATCATTAACAACGATGTTGTTTTCCATATCTGGTTTTGGTGGTGATAGTTGAAATTGAATCAAACCAATCTTTGCCTTTTCAATTCTTGTTGGACCACCAGCACTCTTGACAACGTTTTGGGTTAATACAACACCATTGACTAATTCTGTATCATCAATAGTACCACCAACTTTTTTTATTAATCTAATGTCACTTAAATCGACATTTGTAGATTCTTCATTTACAATTTTCAATACTGAGTCAACAGCCAATGGAGCTAATAAGTGATTAAATTGACCCACAATCTTACTACTCAATGATGTGGAGGCAGCACGAATCAAGGCTTCGCGGTCTTCTAAAGAGATCTTTGTTGACATATCCAATAAAATTTCAACTGATCTCTTTGCAGCTCTTTGAAAAGATTCAGCTATTAGGGTTGGATGAATACCTTTACTCAATAACTTTTCAGCAGCACCTAAAAGAGCACCAGTTAAAATTACAACAGATGTGGTACCATCACCAGCTTCAACATCTTGAGCAGCGGACACGTCAACCAACATCTTAGCAGCTGGATGCAAAACAGCCATATGTTTCAATATAGTATGACCATCATTGGAAATGATTATCTCACCTCTACCGGTCTTGATCATCTTGTCCATACCTTTTGGACCCAAAGAAGTTCTAATGGCATCGGCAACAGCTCTGGCAGCTAGAATGTTGGACTTTCTAACCTCCTGTGGTTTATCCCTGTTGTTGAATGTAGCATTGGATGGGGTGGCAGCTACTTTAGACATCGTGCTATCCTTGAATTGGTATATCTAAATGCTTCGTTTGCCTTCTAGAAAGTTGATCTGCTCTGTTTTATTTCGACTTTTTTTTTTCGACGCGTCAAAATTCGGGCGGGTAATTTAGAGCGGCTGGTGCTGATAAATTTCTTGTGTGGCTGGAGAGTTCAGATCTTTTCTAGTTGAATCCAATATTTCAGTATTTCAGTATTAGTAAGTTGGTTAGTGTTTGTTGAAAAGGCAAAGTATAATGACAGAGACCGCTGTGTTCAATACGGTGGATGTTTCCAGAGCTGATATAGTCAACTGCTCATTCTCGTCGTGGTATCCCAAGTACAAGGCACATGTTCCAAAGTCTGCCATAATAAAGCCATTGCCTCAGTCTTTCATTGACTATTTGACTAGTGATGGGATCGAACTACCAAAGGATGGCCACTACGAAGTAACGATGGGTAATGGCGATGACGAGTACAGTGATTGGTCAGAGGATAACGACAGTGGCAGTGATGAGAGTGGAAGTGAGAGTGAGCCGGTAAGTGATAAATCAAGCAAGAACAAGATGAAGCCAACTGATCCATTCACAGAATTCAAGCATATTCATGATGAGATAAAAGCATATATTTCCAAACATGGTCCTGTAACTCCCAAGTTGAATTGGTCTGCTCCAAGAGATGCCACATGGATAATGGCCACAAATACAATGAAATGTGAAAATGCATCCGATGTCTATTTGATTTTGAATGCCTCTAATTATATTATGCATGATATCTCAAGTGCCTTTGACCACGTTACAGAAGAGCAAAATGGAAAGACCACTGATATAGAATATGAGTTGGTGTTGAGAAAGTGGTTTAACATCAACCCTGCTTTAGAATTTAGATGTTTTGTCAAAGATAATAGGATCGTTGGTGCCACACAGCGAGATCTAAACTATTATGACTATCTAGATAGTCTTTCAGAGACATTCAAAGAACTTATTGACGAATTCTTTGAAAAGATATTGGAGAATTCGTTTCCAAACAGAAACTTTGTTTTTGACGTATATCTTCCTAGACCATTTGAGAAAGTGTATCTCATAGATATCAACCCATTTGCTAGAATGACCGATTCTTTACTTTATACATGGCATGAACTTTCTGAAATACAGTTAGCAGAAGACGAAGACTATGAACTACGTCTAATAACGGAAGTAAACAAGGGGAGATTTGCCACAAAGGAACACTCTGAAAATCAAGTGCCTAGAGATGTCGTTGATGCCAGCTTAGACTCCAATGCTATGGCAGAGTTAGCCAAACAATGGCAAGAATTAGAAATGAAAGGTGAATCAGAAACACTAGACCAAAAATAAATATTTAATCGCGTAATGCATGCTATTCTACGTCACAATATGTTATAGTTACATATTTATATATTAGTGCTTTGCTAACGATGTAGAAAAGACATATTATAAAGAATTTTTGAGTGGAAACGACAACCTTTTTTTTTCTCTGAATAATTATTCAATAAGACACTTCTTTTATGATACAGATCTCAAAAAAATATATAATGGATTACTCTAATTACCTTCTTGATTTGGGGAATGATCAGGAGAGTTAGGAGAGTATTGAGGAGAGTTAGGAGACATATTTGTTTGATTTGGACTATAGTTTGGACTTTGTGGACTATAGGCATTTGGAGATGTAGGGGAGTATTGTGGACTTGTTGGACTATAGTTTGGAGAGGCAGGGGAGTATGCGTTTGGTGAGGTTGGAGAGTAACTTGGGGAGGTAGGAGAGTAACTTGGAGATGTTGGACTGTAAGAGTTTGGTGAAGTTGGAGAGTATTGTGGACTTGTTGGACTATAACTTGGAGATGTAGGACTGTAGTTTGGAGATGTAGGACTGTAGTTTGGAGATGTTGGAGAATAGTTTGGCGATGTTGGAGAGTAGTTTGGACTGGTAGGACTGTAACTTGGACTTGTTGGGCTGTAAGAGTTTGGTGATGTTGGTGAGTAACTTGGTGATGTTGGACTGTAAGCATTTGGTGACATTGGTGAATAGTTTGGACTGGTTGGGCTGTATGAAGCTGGGGAGTTTGGAGAGAAACCAGGACTGGTGGCAGAGTATGATGGTGAGACAGGAGAGAAACCCATATTACCAGCATTGAAGGCAGGACTTGAAACACCATAACCAGTTGGAGATGATGGTTCGTATCCATATGGAGAAGTAGCTGTGTTAGCTGGTGAAGTGGCACCAAAGCCACCAAAGTCAGCACCACCACCATAAGCTGTAAACCCACCTGCGTCCATGTTATCATGAGAGTGATGGTCAATCATTGGAGAGAAAGCAACATCAGTCTCTTCAATATTTGCTCTATATTCAGTAGCACTACCTTCATAATCAGTTCCACCACCATTAGCATCATCATCAACTTCCATGATATTGATATTCTTTGGTAAGTCTTTCAGAGCATTATCATCAACCATGACATCAAATGCACCAGTACCAATTGGGGCCAATTGACCCAAAATAACATTTTCTGAAACACCACGACAATCATCTAACTCAGCTGCAGCACCGGCTTCGAATAGAATTTCAACAGTTTCTTCGAATGAACAACGCATCAAAGCACCAGTATCGTTTCTATTTATACCATGACGAGTAACAGCCATCAAATGACCACGGGAAGTCATGACATCAACTAACAAGGCCATATGACGGTAATTAACATAAGAACCATCAGATGCAATAACATTGTAGACCTCTCTGTATAAAGATGCACGACCAGCCTCGATACCCAAAACTTGTAAAATATCAATGAACGAATTTGTGTAAATTCTGGTAGCATCAACACCTGGCACAGTCATAACTTCAGCCAAGTTAACACCATCAGTTTCTAGAACCCATTCTGGAACCTTGGTATATTTACCAGTCTCATCTGGGACTTTACGGTCGTACTTCATCATAACCACACGACTGATATCTTGAACACCACGCAATGTAATGGCTTCCAACATATTGTTTTCGATACGTTTCAACATTTGATCTTCTTCGGCTTCGGATTCTTCATCCAGAGTCTTAGGATCACGAACGACACGACAACGAATGATCAACTTCTCAGCATTATCTTCAGACCAGATGACAAATAAGTCATCTTTGAAAGTAGCCTTGATTTGTTCACCGACTTCGGCCATTGTCAAATCTTTATCATTCATCTGTGTACGATCTAATTCAATACGTAACAACCATGGTGATTGATACTCAATGGATTTCTCAATTTCTTCATCTGGAATTTCGAAATGTAATTCAACCATTTCTAAATCATCTTGAATGACAGTTGAACGAGGATCTGGATCATAATAAATTTCTGTTGCAACTGTTACACTCTTCAAAGTAGTATGTTCAATGGCAGATCTGACTTCTTTAGCTTTCTCTTGATCATTGGCATATTCAGGCTCCAAATAAACGGTCAAGTTAGGAGTCTTCATGGTTTTAGCGACGTTCAAAATTTCTTTTAGACGAGGAACACCTGATGTAACCTTCTTAGAAGCAACACCGGCGAAATGGAAAGTGTTCAATGTCATCTGAGTAGCAGGTTCACCAATAGATTGAGCAGCAACAACACCAACCATTTCACCAGGATGAACAACGGCTCTTTGGAATTGTGCTTCAATTTCACCGAGACACCATTCAAATGCGCTCTTATTCAATCTGTACTCTTCAATAACACGACGAGCAGCAAGACGGGAACGCACTAAACATTGGAATAAGCAGGTTGCATTCTCTTGTGCTTCTTGTAGCAACGAAGATTCTCCACGTAAAACTAAGAATCTGGTGCATAGATCCTGAACACTTTCGATAACTTCCTTTAGAGTCAAATCACTGGCTTTGGATCTGTCAATGTGGAAAATTTGTTGTGAGTTTTGAACGATACGACGAATATTCACAGGTAATGGCCAGTTATGTTCACCGTCAACAAACACCTTTCTTAACAAGACACGGTCATTCAATAATTGGGTATATTCTTGGTCAAGCAACTTCTGCAACTCTAAATCACCAACTATTTCATTACCGGTTTGTAATAAGGATGGCTTGATTGATGTCTTTGGATTTGTGACATCAATACGATAACGCTTCTCAAAAGTTGAGTCTTCACCAGGAATAGTATCAATACTTTGCTTCTCAACATGACCAGCATCTAAACCATCTTCACCATAAATGAATTGAATGATGTTACCTAAAGAATTTCTAGTGGTACCATCATAGTGAACCATAATATCTTCTAAAGCTTTGACTAGACGACGTTGAATATAACCAGTTTCGGCAGTTTTGACGGCAGTATCAATCAAACCTTCACGACCACCCATAGCGTGGAAATAAAATTCTTGTGGAGTCAAACCTCTCAAATAAGAATTTTCAACGAACCCCTTAGATTCTGGAGAATAATCATCCTTAGCAAAATGTGGTAAAGTACGATCAGCAAAACCGAAAGCAATACGTTTACCTTCAACAGATTGTTGCCCGACACAGGCAGACATTTGAGCAATATTAATGAAAGAACCCTTTGAACCTGCACTAACCATCTGTTTGACATTATTCAAATTCTTCAAGTTGACTTCTGCAGAACGACCAGCTTTATCTCTGGCTTCATTCAAATAACGAATAACATTATCTTCAAAAGATTCTCTTAAGGTCATACCATGTTTAGCAGTTAGTCTATTCTGTTGAGCTTCTAATGTCACTTCGTCTACCTTTTCCTTTGCGATGGCAATGGCTTCGGTAATTTCTTTCATGGTGGCAGCATCGGCAATTGTATCACCAATACCAATGGAGAAACCATTATGCAATAGCCAAAAGTTGACAACCTTTTGAATGTTACCAAACAAATCAGCACAAGCTCTTGATCCCTTCTCTCTCATAACAGTATGGATCAAACCACCATTAGTAGCACCGACAGTTTTCTTGTCAACAATACCAAACATGATCTTACCATCAACAATTAGCATACCATTATCTTTAGGACTTAATAAAGTTGTACCTTCGTCAAATCTCTGTAGATGTATACCTTTTGGAATAGTCATGGATATCATCTGTTTACCAGTCCATAGAGGTCTTGGCTTCAAGATTGTTGGATTAGGAATGACACCGTCCCAACCTGGAATCCAGTATAAGATATTCATCATTTGGTCATAATCAATGAAAATGTCACGCAAAGTCATCTTTCTGGCACCACATAAAGTATCTTGCACAATACCCATACATGGTTTATTTGACTGAGGAGAAACAATTTGTAAAGGAACAGCACAGATATTCATCAATTCGGCACGAGTTTCCTCTGATTGTGGCACATGTAAATTCATTTCATCACCGTCGAAATCAGCATTGTATGGAGACGTAACGGATAAATTTAATCTGAATGTAGAATAAGGCATAACCTTGACTCTGTGTGCCATCATGGACATTTTATGTAAGGAAGGTTGACGATTGAACAAGACAGGATCATTATCCATCAAATGACGTTCAACTTTCCAACCATATTGTAAAATGATGTCACCAGCACGCTTGTTATATCTTAAATCTATACGATCACCAGTATCACGAATAACATATTTAGCACCTGGGTGTTCATTTGGACCATTACGGACAAACTCTGTCAATCTTTGGATGTTGTATGGGGTAACAGTTTCTGGATAAGTCAAAGTACGGGCTATACTCTTTGGAACACCAACTTGATCTAAATCTAAGTTAGGATCACCTGAAATAACTGTACGAGCTGAAAAATCAACACGCTTACCCATAAGATTACCTCTGATACGACCCTCTTTACCTTTTAGACGAGCACGGATAGACTTAATAGGACGACCAGATTTCTGTAAAGCTTGAGGTTGGCCAGCAATATCATTATCCATGTATGTTGCAACATGAAACTGTAATAGAGACTCAAACTCATTGATGACATGTTGTGGTGAACCATCCATTTCTAGTTTTTGAACATTGATGTTAGCCTTCATGATATCAGAAAGTTTATATGTTAAATCATCTTCACCACGTTGGGTATCATTGAATGAAATAGACGGTCTTACTGGTGGTGGTGGAACTGGTAAAACCGATATGATAAGCCATTCTGGACGAGCGTAATCATTGCTGAACCCTAGTTTGACACAATCTTCTGGTGATATATGTTTGAAGACGTTTTGAATTTCACTAGGTGTTAGTAAACGCTTTTCAGGTTGCTCATTATCATCGTCTTTACCTCTCTTCCATGTACCCCAAAGTTTCAAACCATCACGACGAACAGTTGGTTGAATGTTCCCACAACCACCTCTTGATGAAACATCCCCATGTTCATCAGGTGGAAAGTTTGGATCACAAACCATTTTTGTCTTAGATAATTGCCAAACAGCGTTAAATCTTTTCTTAGGGTCCTTTATCCTTATAGCTTGCTTGAATAAGTCATTAGTTTCATCTAATAGTATTTTACCACAATGCATACAGACACATTCACAAATCTTCTTGACTTTTGTGATGAAACCGATATGGAAAACAGGCTTGGCCAATTCAATATGACCAAAATGACCAGGACACTCATTCATACCTTCACCACAAGTTTGACATTTGAAATTACGATCAATTGAACCTAATCTTGGATCATTCAAACCACCAACTCTTGGTTTGGTTTGAGTCTCATCCATTGTTTCAGGAAATTCAATCTTTGCGACTGATATAGCACGAATTTCATCTGGAGATAGAATACCAAATTGAACCTATAATATTGTTGTTAGTAATTTTTTCTCTCTCTGGCCAAAGAAGCTGAAACAAAAGGTCACACAAAAAAAAATCAGGTTTGCTTCAATAAAAGTTATGAGAACATACTTCTTTAATGGTACGCAATGGCGCACTTGAATAAGTAAATTGGACCATAATGAAATATTAAACAACTGATATTTAAATATTGATTTTTTTTTGTTTTTTGTTTGATTTTTTGATGACTTTTTTTGTTGTTTTTTATTGATTTCTAATAAACAATAACAATGAAATGAAAATAAATTTTATAAAGCTAATCAGAACCCTGTACGATTAGCTTTGGAACGATAATTAATAAAAATGCAAGTGGTTGTGTAAGATATGGTACAATAAGTAGTATCAATAGCTGAAAGACAAGTAATTTGGATTGTCTCTTTTTTCTTCTTCCTCGTTCAAGTTGCTCAGATTTGCGAATTTAAATTCTCCTCCACAACGACTTAACTTTAACAGACTTTATAAACGACGTTGAAATCAGTAACAAACAGGTCTTTCAGAGATTTGTAGATATAATAATCAACAACAAATGAATGAGTAGGTTATTTAATTTGATAAATCTTCTTAATGAATTTGTGTTTGTCTGTCAATGATCAAATTCCAATATCGTATAATTGATGAACAATAACTAACAATAACGAATCAAAAGTTGCTGAATAATAATATAACAGATGAACCTGGTTGAACTATTGCTAATGGTAATTAGTATTGACAAGAATTATACTGGTTTGATGTATAATTTGATGACTGGAGGTCTGGCTTTAAGGGTTTGTTATTATTTGCCTTCCGCTATTTTATTTCGATGGTTTTTTTTTTTTCAGGACGTCGAACATTTCAGACTGGAAAGTACGCCTAGCCCATTCTCAGAAATACGCTGTCCGCGAACAATACGTGGTAAGGTTACATAGAGTAACGCTGTTTATTTGATGTACTAGCTACTAAGAACAACATTAATCACATTTCATTTGAACATCTTAGCAAATGCTGTCTTTTCTTTTTGCTTACGTAGCTTCTCTGCGTTTTTCACATCTTCAATAGCCTTCTGGATACCTTTATCTTGTGGACTATATTGAAGTGCTTCAGACAGATCACTCAATGCTTGATCCTCGTTTCTCAATTTGAGGTATGCGGACCCACGTCTATAAAGGGCCTTGGCTTTTGATTTTGAGTCAACAGTTTCAACTTCACAAGCTTCAGTGGCTGATTTTATAACATCATCTAACTTGTTGAGTTTCAAAGCGACCAAGGCAACATTTAAGTTGACTGAGATTTTCAATTTGTAAAGCTCTTCTAGATCTTCTGGCTTCAGATCATCAGGGAAATAGTCAGTTAGATATCTTGCAGCCTTAGAGTATTTATTGAATGCACCTTGATTATCGCCATCCTTAAATAACTTGGTACCGATATCTTTCAATGTGGAGATCACAGTGAAGACACTTTGAGGGTTTTCAATGTCAACACTATCATTGTCATCTAATACTTCTTCATAAATATCACCAGTACCATCATCAACAGGAGTCAGTACAATCTTATAGTCTTCTGGTAACTCGCCTGAATCCTCGATTTTCCATGTTTGTAATGGAACATCACCTTTGTCTGTCTTTGATCTCTCAATCAATCTAACAATTGATTTGCCTGAGAGCACCTTACCAAACACAACATGTTTACCGTTCAAATGTGGAGTTGGAACTGTTGTGATGAAGAATTGAGACCCATTGGTGCCTGGACCAGCGTTTGCCATAGACAATAGGAATTTTTTATCATGAATGAGATCAAAGTTCTCATCTTCGAACTTTTCACCATAAATACTCAAACCACCAGTACCATTGTGGTTAGTGAAATCACCACCTTGGATCATGAAATCCTTGATAACACGATGGAAAGTGGAACCTTTGTAGCCACCAACCTGATGGCCCTTACATAATTGAAGGAAATTGTCAGCAGTCTTTGGAACAATGTCATTGAAAAGTTCCATGACGATTCTGCCCTTTGGCTCACCGCCAACAGAGACATCAAAAAAGACTTTTGGACGAGCAGCAGACATGATATGGTTCGATTGTATGAGATAGTTTGAAGTGTGTCTTCAGTTACAGCGTTATAGCGAGGAAGATGGAGGAAATTTTGGCCACTTTTTTTTTGTTCGAGAGTTTTCCATCGCGCTTGAAAATCGGTGCGAAATTGTGAAACTGTTCTGAGTTTACAGCTTCCCATTTTGGTTGGTTGTAGAAGGATATGAATCTGTGTTTGATGACATTTGTTCGTTAGGTTGATATTTTGAGCATGTTGAAGTTGATTTGAGTGGAAATCGCTCAAAAGATGTTATGTACTGAAAATTTTGATGTTCTAGCTCACAATATGGTATATCAAATTGTTCATTATCAGTGAATTAACTAACACAATTGGCAGGTACAATTCAGTCCAACTGTTCTTTGCTCTCATGATAGATGTTTTAATGCTCAATTTCACACATGAACATCTCACAAAACATCTGTTGCATTACCAGGATTTACTCCTTAATAGTTCAACGGTCTGAACCCCCAATTACACAAAACCACGATTTATGGTTTTATTGACACCAATGGAATCAAAAATGTTGATGAATCTGTTGATCATATACTACTAGCCACCACATATCAACGCTGCTTTACTTTACTGTTTGCTCTATCCAAATACATATCAACTAGCCTCAAAATGTCCTACTATGATCCATATAAGAATGACACAACAGACTACGGACATTACACAGGTTGCTGTACATTCTGCTATAAAGAGCTATTTGATGAGTTTCACAACCAAGATTCTTATTACATTAGACTAGGCTGCTTACATAGATATCACCCATTTTGCTTGAAGATATATTTGATAAGAGAATTCTCTAGTGGGAGAGCCAAGAAGAATGGCGTTTTATGTCGTTTATGCCCTTTGTCTGAACCTCAAAGTCTGCCACTAAGCTGTTATGATATGAACATGAAGTACTTGAGAGTATTTACCATTAAGGAATTGCTTGTTATATCCAAGGATGATCTCTTTGAGATGTTTGCAAGGGGAGATTTAATCAAGCTGGCTATTTGCTCCTCCGAGTCAAGATTCAGCAAAGTGCATCCAATAGATACATTTCTTGAAGATTCTGCAAAAATACAATGGTTACTTTCCAAGAGTTGTGATATTAAAGACCTTTGTGAAGCTTTGAAACGGTGCTTAGTAGATGCTAGTGGCTTGAAGAAGATACAACTAGCTTATCTGGAAAGCACAGTTACTCTGAAGGAAACATATCAAATATTCATTGACGCTTGCAAGAAGCATCAGCATGTTTTTCTTCGAGATCTTGAGAGAGAGAGAAAGGTCTTTGAAGAAGCCATATCAAAAGCAGCTCATAATCTCTCTGAAAACTTGGTTTCCAAATGTGGTGATAAACTTGATGTGTTATATTTGAGTTGTAATGAAACTGATGAGCATCAAAAAGAGTGCATATGCAACAATGAAGTTTCTTACAATTACAAAGCTAGAGCTGGATATGATTCTTCGACTAAGGGGGTCCGTATCTTTGATTTGATTATTCATGATTTACGTTCACAGGGATCTTTGGGTCCTCAAAAGCGGATATTTGATGCAGATGACAACGTTCCTTTACTATATCTCTTGGGTGGCCCTGGTGTGGTTAATTTTGAAAACGAGAAACTAAAATCATTCAAGAGTTATCTGGAAATGATGAAGTTGAATGAAGAGCTTCATGAAATAACTGATATTGAGTTCAAACTGACAAGTGCGCCTTTCCTCGATGTTCCTTCACTGAACATCAATTATGATATTACTGAGATGCCAGATTTTTGGAAATCGGATGAATATGTGCTACTTGATGAAAAAGAAGAAGAAGAAGAAATACTACCGTCGTTTAGAGTCAATCGTGATAAATGAATGAGCGATATTCATAAATTGGGACGTTGTCTTGATAGTTGAAGCAATTTTTTTTCCCAGTTATATGTACAAGTTAAGTAATACTATGTCCTTTTTATCATTTTAATCAGTGAAATTTAACCTTTAAACCTTTCTTTGTTCTTCTGGCATATCAATTGTAGATGTTCTCTGGTTATTCTTGTTCTGATCCCAGCACTTACGAAATGCTTCCATCTATTTTTGAAGTGGAATGTCAGTATAATGTTCCAAATATGGCCGTTATTTGGGGATGGAGGTTGATGTTTTATACGTACTTCCTTTGTGCACTTTCTCCAGTCACCTGTATCAGCATGGCAAAAGGTTAGAGCGAGGTTCTCATCTTCAGTAATGTTAGTTTCCTGTGATTTACATTCAGATTGGCTATTTCATGATACTTACCAGCGCATCCAGTTTTGTTTATTCTCTTGTCCCTTCGTAGATTGACTCAATGTTAGTAGTGATACCTCATCTCCTTGATGATAAACACTGCACTCACCATTCATCAGGCTCGTCCTCAGTCGACATGATCTTTCTTTCCTCCTAACAAGCCTATACCCGTTCCATCAAAATACTACGTTCCAGCAAAAACAGCCTGGGCCTGGTTTGCGCCACAAATGTCCAGTTTTTTTTTTTTAATTTCGATCTCAGAAAAAAGCTCCTGCCCAAAAAAAAGTGAACAACGTAAACAACACGACAGCACAACAACAGATCTGTAATCCATCTCTTGAACGTGTGTTGACATCAATTAACACACTTAAGGAAACAGGAATAACTATTTAAACTCACAATGGTCAAGATCTGTGACATCCACTCGACCTCTACCTTTGCCTGGTCGCATGATGCCATTCCAGTGTTGGCCACAGGGACAGCTGCTGGAGTCATTGATGATAGCTTCTCTTCAAGCTCTGAGCTATCCTTCTATACATTGGGATTAAACGAGCCAAAACTTACAATCAACGCCAATGCCAAGTTCCACGATTTGGATTGGTCCAAATCAAACTCATTGTTGGCTGGTGCCCTAGATAACGGTGAGATCCAATTTTGGAACACTGATAACTTACACTCCTCAAACGTTGTTACTGATGTTGGCAAAGGTTTGAAACACTCTGGATCAATCAAATCTCTTCAATTTAATCCTATCCATGATAACTTGTTGGTTTCTGGTGGTTCCAATGCTGAAATCTTCTTATGGGATACAAAAAAATTAGCAAATTTGACTCCAACCCCTCCAGGATCTTCTATGACTCCAATTGATACTGTAACTTCTGTCTCTTGGAACAACAAAGTTGCTAATATTTTTGCAAGTGGTGGATCTGCTGGTTACACATCTATTTGGGATCTAAAGGCCAAGAAAGAAGTTTTGCATTTGACATATACCACTTCCTCGGGTACCAGAGCCAACTTATCAGTCGTAGACTGGCATCCAACTGAAAGCACCAAATTAGTTACTGCTTCTGACCTTGATGGTGCTCCAGTTATCTTGACTTGGGATTTAAGAAACTCAAATGCTCCAGAGGCTATCATGGAGGGACACAAGAAGGGTATTCTATCTTTAGACTGGTGTGCCAGTGATCCAAGTTTATTATTATCAAGTGGTAAAGATAACACCACCACCTTATGGAATCCATTAACTGCTACTAAATTAGCTCAATATCCAACTACTGGTAATTGGATCTTCAAGTCTAGATTTGCTCCATCTGCTCCAGATTTATTTGCTTCTTCAAGTTTTGACAAAAGAGTTACTGTCCAAACATTACAAGATACCTCTCCACCAGTCACAAAGGAAGTCAATGCTGTTTCTGATAACGATTTCTGGAATAAAATCTCAACAACAGAAACCCAGCATGCTGAATTCTTTGTTCATCAAGCGCCAAAGTGGTATGGTAGACCAAGTTCCGTTAGCTTTGGCTTTGGTGGTAAGTTGATTCAAGTTTCGAAGGCTGAAGATAAGAAGTCAACCATTGAAATTACTAAAGTTAAATTACCTGGATCAGCTGAAAATGAAAACTTAAAGAACGCCTTGGAAACCGGTGACTTTACTTCAATTATTGAAGAACATATCTCAAAGTCAATCGATGATAAATCAAAGTCTGATTGGGAATTACTACAAGGTTTGACTGATAAATCACAAGTATTTGAGAAGTTCATCAGTTTGGATTTAGACGACACTGAGGTTCCTACCTCTAAAGATGAAACTGGATCAGAATTCTTCGAAAAATTAGAAAACAAGCCCCAACCATTGAGTTATCTTCCATCTGGTGCATTCACAATCAGCGAAAAGAACAGTTCTGATCAAGACAGCAAGATCACTAACGCTTTGTTGATCAATGATTTGGATAAAGCCGCTGATTTGTGTTTGGAAAGTGATAAATTGACAGAAGCATTGGTTATTGCTTTGAATGGCTCTGACGAGCTTAAGACAAAAGTTAGAAATGCTTTTTTCAACAAGAAGTCTGCCTCTGATTCAATCTCTCGTTTATTATACAGTGTTTCTGCTTCAAATGTTTCTGACTTAGTTGATAATGGTGACGTCTCTAGTTATAAAGAGATTGGAAATGCCATCAAAACTTTCACTAAGGATCAAGCAACATATAATTTACAATTCGTCAAATTGGCTGATAGATTATTAGCTTCCAATCCAACTGAAAATCGTGACGACTCCATTAAGTTATACTTCAATGCTTCTGCTTTAGATAAGATTGCAGAAATCTGGATCGGTGAATTGAAATCATTGGAGAAAAAGATTTTGGAAACTTCCAAGACTTCACCATATGATGCTCACTTTGAATCTTTGAACGAATTTGTTGAAAAATTCAGTGCTTATAGATCTTTATTGAAGTTTGATACACCAACTACTGATTCCGAAGATTGGCTGTCATTGATTCTAGAGTACACCAATATCATATCCACTTCAGGTCAATTTGAGTTAGCAAGCAAGTTCTTGTCAACATTATCAGACGATATTCCTGCTGTCAAGCTTGAGAAGGATCGTATATTAAAGGCATCTGGTGTTGGTAAAACACAATCAGCTAGTAATGGCGTTACTGCACAAACATCTAGACAGCGTTACGTTGGCCAAGCGGCAACAAAGCCTTTGACTGCTTACAATGCACAATTTGGTTATCAACAACCTCTCCCACAACAACAAGGTCCATATCTAGTCCCAGCTCCACAAGCAACTCCACAACCATTTGTCCCTGCTGCTGCTGCTGCTGCTGCTTCGAATCCATATAGACCTGCAGCTGCCTTGGCTCCAAATCCATATAGACCTGCTGAGACTGCTTCTGTTGCTCCTGCCCCAATTGCTCCACCAAAGGGACCAGCCAAGAAAGCTGAAACAGATGGCTGGAATGATCTGCCAACTCATTTCCACCAACCTGTTCGTCGTGCCACTCCAGCTGCTCCTGTGAATGTTGCTGCTCCATATTCTCCAGGCTTGCCAAATGGTGCTGGATCACCAGCACCACCTCCAACAAACTTGGGCAATGCTACTTCATATGCCAGTGCTCCAGTTATTCCACCACCACCAAAGCAAATCAACAAAGCCAAGAATGAAGTTCCTATTGCTGCCCCTGTGCCAGTTGTTAACAATCGTTATGCTCCACCTCCGCAACCAGTGCAACCAGCTGGGTATCCAGTTAATTCAAATGGATTTCAATCACAATTACCGCCTCCTCCACAAGTAGCACCAGTGGGAACTCCAAAGAATCCATATGCCCCATCACCTCAAGCTCAATTATCACCAGCTCCATATGCTGCCCCACCTGTTGTCGCTTCAGTTCCTCCAGCAGCTCCTCCAAAAGCTCCAAAGGCTAACCCATATGCTCCAAGTATGGCTCCTTCTCCTGCTGCTCCTCCTGCTCCATACTCACCAGCACATATACCACAGCAACCACACATGGGTGCTCCTGCTCCAGGTCCATATGGTCAGCCTTCAGCTCCAGTTGCTTCTTCTGTCCCAAGAAACCCATATGCTCCTACTGCATTAGCTGCTCCTCCAATTGCAAATGCATATGCTCCTCCACCTGCGCCAATTTCTAATGGCCCACCATTGGCAGCCAACTCTTACCCAGCTGGTGCTCCTGCTTCTCAGGTCGTCAGCACACAAGCCCCTCCTCCAGTTTCAGCTCCAGTACAATCCAAATATCCAAAGGGTGATCGTTCTCATATCACTGGGGACTCGCTTATAATCTATCAAACTTTGTCCTCGGTATTGGAAAAAGTTGCACCACATGTCCCAGCTGAATATAGAAAACAATTGGAAGATGCTGATAAGAGATTGAACATTCTTTTTGATCATTTGAACAATGACTTATTGTCTCCTCCAGCTTTAGAGGAGCTAAAAGCGGTTACAGATGCCCTTACTGAGAATAGATTCCAAGATGCATTTTCCTCTCATCTTACATTGTTAACAAATCATGGGCACGAAGCTGGTAACTGGTCTGTCGGTCTAAAACGTCTAATTCAGTTTGCTGAAGCCACTACTAATTGATGACCTTAGCAGTGGTTACCTCTATGTATTATGCTGTTGTCTTTCAATAAAAGTAATCTAAAATAGTCTACAATAAAAGTGAACAATGAACCATTTGAATATTTAAATATTAGGTAATAGAAGAAAGTACTTCATCTAGATTAACTGTATTTTCAGGTCGAGTAAGGCAATAGCTGTTTCGATCAGCTTGCTATTAATCAAACCGGTACGTAGAGAACTATAATTAATAACTTCAATATTATATATTGAACAAAACTGAAACTAGTGCAAACACGTAACTAATCAATGAGAGAAGAACAATGCAAGGAAGAAATGAAAACTTTTAATAATAAATATGAATGATTTCTATCGAAAGAAAATAAAAACGAGTAAAGTTGGGCTACCCCATGCAATCAGACTATAATATTGTCAATTAAATTCTCATCTGGTCCTTCATATATGATAGAATTAGACGTTGAGGATTCAATTTGATCGATGATTTGTAGAACTTGGTCAATATAAGCATAATATGTTCCGTCAGTCAATGCCAAGATCCCGGTGTTTTCCAATCTTCTTCTGACGCTGGCATTTGTAGGAACTCTTATTAGATACATCTTGATATCTCTCTTCTTGTATGTTACCAAGGTCTCATATAGGATCTGGGCAGCAGAAGAATCAATTTCAGTCATTCCCTTCATGTCAAACAAAATATATCTGTTCATTGACTCTTGTCTTGTTCTTGGAGCAGCAGGATGTGTTTTTGTGGATCCGTACATTTCCAATCTCAACAATCTTGCCTTCAAATCAGAGGCATTAGAAAATGTTAATGGTTCAGCAATTCTAACAATAAGACAACCTTCAACTTCTTCTAAAAACTCACCGAACCCTTCTGGTAATGGTTCATCAGCATTCATATATGTATTTGTTTGTGGAAGTCTGCCCAAAATTTGAATACGTGATTTAGTGGAGTTTTTTATGACTCTGATCACAGAATGACCAACACCTAAAGCAATCCCAGCTTCCAATGAATAGCACAATGTAGCCACAATTGTAATACAGAATGTAATTAACTCGCTGACACCACCAGATCTGATATGAAATCTAATATCTGCTGGAGTTTCTTCAAGAAGCTTTAAACCAACAACAGAGGTAATAACAGACAAAATACAGATAGGAAGATAGTAAAGATATCCTAATAACCATTTTATAGTCATGAGTGTGACAACTCCCATTATGAAACCTGACATTGTTGTTTTTGCGCCACTCAGGGCATTAATTTTGGATCTACCATAACCACCAAAAGCTGGTAATGCTCCAATGACCCCACCAAATATGTTTATACAACCAAGTGCGACCAACTCTCTATTTGATGAAATTGGTAGATCATAAGTGGATCCCAACGATTTAGAGGCAGTTGTCGATTCAAAGAAACCTAATGTAGCAGCCAAGAACCCTGAAGACATTAAACTATGATATAATGGGTAGAAATCTTTGGAGAATGGGAACTTGTAGCTGAATCCATTGGTTTTGATAGTACCAACTACTTTGACTCCTGCATCGCTCCAGTTATAATTATAAGACAAAGTGGTGGAAACAACAACAAGAATCAGAATCTCTGGAACGTAAATTAAAAGACCATAATGACCTCCACGCTCACTTAATCTCTTTTTTGTTTGTTGAGTTGTGAACAATGAAACAAATGCTATTGAACTGATCAAAGAAGTTTTACTATGCTTCAATGAAAAATGAGTAACAAGGAAATGGAATTTCTCAACAGGTGAATGAAAATGCTTTGGGACCTCTGGACTATTGTTTATTCCCAACTCTTCAAATAATGAGTTGTTGATCATGACAAGACCAACAGCAGAAATGAAACCACGTAATAAAGCTCTGGACAACACATTATCCAAGAATCCAAATCTGCAAAGACCAGCACCCAAAAGATAAACACCACCAATACAAGTCATGACACTGACTAAATCAACAATATCAGCAGTCCCATCATGACTCAGATAAGTCTCCACAGCTTGTCCAACAACTAAACAGATAGCACTTTCAGGTCCAACAATCATTTGAGGAACAGAACCAAAAAAAGCGTAGATGATTGGTGGGATGGCTAGTGAATATAGACCACAGAGTGCAGGAACGTGTGCGATGGACGTTGCAAATGATAGAGCTAATGGGATTTGAAACGAAGCCAGAGAAATACCAGCAACCAAATCACCACAAAACTTTATAGGTGTATATGACGGTATCCAAGAGGCACAAGGTAAATAATATGGGATTGTCTGTGACCATTTGAGTCTCTCTGGTGGCGAATCATTGTAGTTATTGTAATTATTGCTGTTCTGAATATAAGTCATGCTGGCATCATCATTTTGCAAGTAGTTGAAACTTGCTGCTCTGGACCTTATTGAAGGAGGTCTGTTATTTGGATTAGTGGATGGCCCTAGAACGTTATTGAACATGCCAGTTGATTCAGCATATCTCATTGAAGAAACGACAGTGGTTGGTCTTCTTGGGGAAATGCTATCATAAGAACAACTATAAGACCGTTGCAAAGGAGGAGCACTGTTTGGAGGCTGCCTTTGCAGTAAGGAGGAAGTTTCACTCGGCGTGCTCATTGTTAAAGGAGAAATGTGATAGTCTTTGGCACTCTAATCTCATCAGCCTATGTATCAAATACTGGTGATGTTGGGAAAGCTTTCAATTAGTTTGACATGAATTCATCCATCGCTATTCAGCTCATCGCCAATTCCGATTCCGGACAAAACGACAAAATTAGCAAAATTAATTCCGACGTCGATCCCCAGACGCTAAAATTGAAGAGTTAAGCGATGGCCTACAAAACAGTGATATGGAACATTTATACTCTATTTTACCACAAATATCAGATATAATATGCTATAATTGCCTATATGTATTTATAACGTTGATCACTTCATTTGGCGGTATTTAGAGGTGGCTCTGTGAAAATAAATAGCTTTGATCTTTCCAACAGCCTCACCAATATTCACCTTTCTAATGGAGAATAAGTAAAAACCTGCAATCATGGCAAGAATATTGAAGGCAATAAATGCCCACATAATACCAAAATTTCTCCAGATATGAGAGTAATCAAATCCTTCATCCTTCAAAAACGTATCACCAACAGCATAGGAGCAATAGGAGCAAACAAAGGTTGACTCCGGTGCTAACAAGTATCCTCCGTTGTTATCAATATAATCTGCCATATACTCACCACATGTCTGACCTGTTGGAACGGCAAGCAAAGCAAACTCATCTCTTGCACAAGTGACAACTCTATCATGTAGTAGTAGTGATATCAAAGTATCAACTTCATACTTGTATGGAGATAATATGTAAAGGAACTTCCAGAATCCAGGTGCTAAATCCTGAGGCTGCATCACATTTGAAGAGCTGATAATCATTGAATATAAGGATGCAACCAAGACATGGGATACTTCAACATTGTTTGCCATATAGGCTAGCCATAGACCAAAGGTTAAAAAATACAATGTGAAAACCATATAGTTCAAGTAAAATACACCAGCAATGTGAGCTGAAGAGTCACCGCCAACTGTGAAATAAAAGCAAAGAAATAGTAATGTTCCGCCAATTAAAATAAATGGGATCTCACACACAACCTGACTAATCAATAGTACTGGCCAACTAAAAGTATTCGATTTGTATTCTCTGGCCAAAAAGACGTCTTTACCTTTAAAAGCTTTCTCCTGAACTTGTTGAACTAATGGTGAAGATATAGCCAAAATCATAAAGACTGCAAACATCATATTTTGTAATCCAAGAATTGTATTACCAGTCTTCCAAAAGGTGAATCCAATGTATAACCCAGCTAATATGAACAACCCCATCTTTGCACCAAGATACATGTGATCCCTGATGATTGAGAGGAAGGTTCTTTGACTCACTAATGAAAATTGTTTGAAGAGATTATGCTTCTTGTATCCACCTGACTTAACAGCCTGATCTTCCTTTTCAATTAACTTCAAGCTCTTCTTGACTTGTTCAAATTCTTTAGAGTGGGCCCAAGTTTCACTCCAGTCTTCTTCTACCTTAGCACTAGCACCAGCACCAACAATGTTCAAGATGTACTCAGCTGGATTCTCATTATCACCACATATAGGAGCACCATTATCGTGGAAGTAATTGGTGACTTCATTTGTGTTACCAAAATAAACAGTCTTCCCACCTCGCTTCAAAAGAAGTAACTTATCAAAATTTTTGAAAAGCTCAGATGAAGGTTGATGAATTGTACATAAGATAGCTTGACCAGAAGCACTCAAATCTTTCAAGATTTCCACAATAGCAATAGCAGCTTCATTTTCTAAACCTGATGTAGGTTCATCCAAGAAAAGAATCAATGGTTTTGTGACCAATTCAACTCCAATGGAAAGCATTTTACGATCCTTTGGAGATATATCTCTAACTAAAGTATCACGAGGTAAATGTAGTTTCTTCAGAACTTGGTCAACATAAGATATATCACCTGTACTTCTCAATTGTGAACTAAAGATCAATGCCTCTCTAACAGTAGCCATATCAACATGGATGTCTTGTTGTTGCACATAACCGGTATTGTTTTTGAAAGTATTATGAGAGATCTGGCTTTTATTTACCAATATATCACCAGTCACAACCCCACCATCAGCTCTTCTACTTAGTGCATTCAATAATGTAGTCTTACCGGCACCTGATTCACCCATCAATGCAGTCAATACACCAGATGATACATATCCATAGACGTCATCCAATAGTTTCTTATCATTGACTGAATAACTTGTACCTTCCCATGATAACGTTATAGTATTACCAACTTTAAATTTTTCTGGTTCATCAAGGGACTCAATATCCTTATTTGGTGTTGGTGTTGATGTTGTAACTTCATTTGATTCAGTATTGTTTTCAGCTGATGTTATCTTTTTCTTATGTCCAAATTTCACAGTGATATATTCAGTGGCCCAAAGATTCAAGGCAAAAAATGCAACAGCAAAAGCAATCAAGATCCCAAAGTTTCTCCAAGTATGTGAATAAGAGTAACCTAATGCTGATTTCATGTATGATTTACCTTCAACGTAATCCAAACCAATTGTGGCACCTTGCCATCCACAGACTTGATTACTTAGAGAGACATTCTCATATCCTTCACCAGATGGGATTAAAGATTCCGTACAATCCAGTTTCAAGTCGAACAACTCATTAGAAAGCATGGATTCAAACCCATATCTGATTGGGTTGATATAAGAGATCCATTTAAACCAAGGATGCATTTGAGTCAAATAAATAACATAAGTGGCATACATTGCAATGGAAAGAAGTAATAACCCGCCAATTGCATTGGCCATAGGAATTGTTGGTGATAAATTACCCACTGCTTCGTATAAGAGACTCATGTTTTCTGTGGATAAGTATAAGAAGAGTATGAAGATAAAGAATCTGCTTGCCCTTCTTTGTAGATTAGATAAGAAATACATGACAATTCCAAACACGAGGTTCAGAATCAATTTGAAGACGGAATCTGATAATATTTTGGCAAATGTTTCCACAGAAGGATGATAAAAATATAATCTTCTTTGTTTGTTGACTATTGGTCTTTGATGGAAACAGGTTGGGATTTCAGATAATGCCATGAATGCAAAGAATAAGACACTAAAGAACATGATTGATCCCTTTGAGAATGAACCGATTGTTGATTTGGGGGTGTTCCAGAATAATGAACCTATGATTAATGATTGGATTAATGAAACCAAGAATCTTGATAATAGGAAAGTATAATCACCACGTAATCTTTGAATTGTTCTTTCACCACAATAATAAAGTTGTTTTGCAATTGATAGTTTGAATTCTGAGTTTCTTTTAGGAGCTTGGAAGTTTGATAAACTTGATATTTTTGAAGCTTCAACTAAATCATTTGCTAATTTTTTGAAATATGTTGAATTTAACCATTTTGATTCAATTGATTTTATATCTAAATGAGCCTTATTGGCAATAACAGAGTTTAAATATTCAATATGTGTTATCTTTGGATCTCTTTCAATTCCAACATCATTTTCAAGAAATTTCAATAAACTTTGTAAATCTCCAAAGAAAATTTGTCTATTATCCAAAATCAATAAGATTTCATCAAACAGTCCAATCATCTTTTCACTTGTTTGATTTATACCAATGAAATGTGTTGTGTTCAATTTAGCGATCAATTTCAACAGATGAATGAATTCAAGAGCAGTTGATGAATCAAGACCCTTTGTTGAATTATCCCATAGGTATACTAATCCATTTGCCACCAATGATTCAATGATTGAAAGTCTCTTTCTTTCACCACCAGAGATCCCTCTTACGAAATCATCACCCACGATTGTATTTTCGACATGTTCCAATCCAAATATGTTGAGTAATCTTGCCTTCATGTCATTTTTAATGTCTTTAGAAACGTTGAATTTGCAATTGAGTGCAAAGTCTACTGTTTGACCAACAGTCAAATGAGGAAAGTGGATATCAACTTCATCATTGTATAAAGTGTATGACTTGTTCAAGATGGTGTTGTGGAAGTCGTTTGACAATTTGTATTCATGATGGAGCGCCTTCAAGATGATTGAAGCGGTTGTGGCATTGTCGCTGAGCAGCAGGCATAGTTGTCCTGGATGAACAAGAGCATTGATTTCTGAGTTGAGCGTCAAATTCTGGGCGGTGATTTTGAAGTTTTGGAGGCCAATGAGCGACTGGTCGGGATCGAACTCAGGCTGCTGCTTTTTGAACTGCGTGGCCAGGTGGTCGAGACTGGTATTGATGGAGGAGTCCAGGTAGTCTGAGGCTGTAGCCACCAGCGTGAAGTCCACTGGCTTTGTGTCCATTATGGTGGTGGTGGTGGTGGTGGTGTCTTCTTCTGTTTGGTAGATCTGGGATGAGAAGAATTCTGAGATTGCCATTTAATTCGTTCCTTTGAAGAGTTTATATACTCTGGCAGTTAGTGCGTTTTTGGCACAGCTAGTTGGCCAACTGGCTGTCGACTTAGATTATATGATTTGTGCCTAAAATGATTAACGATTATATCCATTAACCGCAATTCTGATGCTGACAGGCAATGTGTGGTATCTGATATATCCAGCCTTGTTAGCATTGTGTTTGTCTAGATATACTAGTAGTTCAGCCCTCTCTTTTAATTCTGCAATAACTCGATGATAGATCATGAATATCCCATGAACAAATGCGTAAATATTATTGATACTGGCAATCAGAGCACAAATATCCCCTGAATATACTAAATCGTTATGGATATTGTCGCCACCAGCCATAAATAACTTACTGATAACATAAGCTATAGCATTACGATAGACTCCATCTTGCCAGAATACTGTCAACCTATATAGCATAACTCTCAAGGGAATTCACTGCTAAAAAGTCGTCTTGTTGGTGTTGGGATGTTGCTTTACCGTGATTTTTTGATGGATTTTTCCAACGACAAAAATCAAAGGAGATTTCAAATGTGAAGACAAAGTCAGTGTTTTGTATCTATTCTCTTGTCACTTTAACAATGGCTTTAAACGCTTTATTGAAGGTATGTTGATACTGTCATCTTAAATCAATCAATGAATTTTTTTGCTAACATTATGTCTTTTTTACTCTTTTAGATAGGGATTCCAGTCACCTTAACCACAACAGCAGTTGCAGCTGCCATGTTGAACACAAGCAATATTCTTAATGAAGGTAAATCAAGATCATTCTATCAAGAAGATGATGATTTGAAGATCTCCACCATATCTCCACAATTGAAGGAAAAAGTTGAATCCAGAGCCATTGCTGGTACTGATTCAATTGAAGATGAAAGAAAGAAATCACTTGAAGTTACATCAAGTATTATTGATGGTTATAGAATTAATACTTCTAAATTCTTGGAAGATCATTTGAAATTATTAAGAAATGGTCTTGTTAATAAATTGAAAGTTTATGAAGCTGAATATAACAATATTACATCAGCCTCAAGGAATGAATATAACAATTTAAAATCAAATATACTTTCATTATATGATGAACAAGATGATTTCTTACCAGGTTTCATCTATACATTAACTGCCACATTAACTGGTTCAATCATCTCAAGTTCAAAATCATTACCAATCAGATTCATCACACCATTGACTTTTGCTGTTGTTGGTGTCAAATTGTTCTTACCTGGTACTTTCAACAACACAGTGAATTCCATAAAGAGTTGGGAAGCTCATTCATATCCAGAATTGTTGACTTATCAAAGAAGTTTCAAACAATCTCTTGTTGATTTGGAATCTGAATCTGAGTCCGCTTATGTTAAGGTGAATGATTGGTTAGTTTCTGCTGTGCATGATGCAAGAGTTTCAATCCTGGATTCAACTAAAGATAATTAGAAGAGGAAAACAAAAGTAGTATAGTTATACATAGAGAAGAGATTATAATGAATACAGAATATGATTATGATAAAAACAAAATGGATATTCTAAATCTAAAAAAACAAACTAATATCTAATATACTGTAGTACTCCCCCCTTAATTCGAACTAGTGTTGAGATCAACTAGATAGACTGTATTTAGAAATTGTATTTCTGTTGTCTATACCCATTGTTCCCACTAGTGCTGTTGTTTCCCTGGTTTAGTTCAACACCACGGTAAGCATCATATGGATTGCTGGTTGTAGTTGTGAATGACTTGGTGTTAGTGTTGTTGGTATTGGTATTACTTGCTGTTCCCAGTTCATATGTTCCAGTAGTGTTGTTTCCCACTGGGGCATAATACCCATTGGCTCCATTGTAGACTGGTGGTGGCACTGTTGTGTAGTTCATGTTCTTGTAATTGGATGGGTTCCCCTGTGCACCCTTCTCAGCATCATATGCCATTGCTCGCTGGTAGTTTGTGCTTCTGATGTTGTCCTTGTCAATGGCCTTGTCGCAACAGGCACAGCAGCAGAATAGAGCGCCACAGAGACCCTTCACTCCACAACACAGACAGCGTGTCACAGCACTCACAATCCAGAAGAGCAGCAGAGCACCAACACAAATCAGCACAATAACAACAATCTTGCACGTCCTGTTGTCCATACAGGTGTCCCAGCTCTTGAAGGACTCAGCAGTGGATTCTAGCGATCTCTTGGTGAAGAGTTTGGCAGGACACAGGTCCTCGGAGGTGATGAATGGCATTGTGGTATATTTGTATGGTGTATTTGTATTCACAGTATAACAGGGATATATCATATATCAACTCTCAAGAGGATCTCACATGGTATTTATACATTTATACACTCAAAAGTCCACAGAGGCACAGTCCATCTGCGAAATCTCGAAACCTCGAAAGGCTTAACAAAATTCATTGAAAAGGGGACTGGAATATCTGCCAGTCTAATAATAGCCCGGTTGTCCTTTGGGTCAAGATGATGATGAGTTCGTGGAATGGGAGATCTGGCTGTGTTTGATTGTATGTGGTGTGTGGGTATGCTTGCCATCTCATCCTGTGTCTTCCCTTTTAGCTGTTTCTCTATAGTGCTTGGTTTGGCTGTGAATTTAGTAGCTTGTAAGGCCATATCGATAACCGCACTCAACTTTATCTTAATCAGAGATCTCAGATTCAGCCGCATTATAATCGTGTCTAGTCTTAACTGTTGAGACTTGATATGGGATAACATATAATAACATGATATCATAGAAACATATTGCTCATGATAGCTTTTAATAGAGAACGTATATCAAGATTGATACCAGACTATGAACCAGACTAACTCAACAAGCGTGGACTACGTGTAAATCAATTTCAAAAAATCATATATACTATGCAACCATATATTTAGAAGATCGCCAACGTCTAATCCATCACACACACTAATATCTATTTACTCAGGCCATAAAATCAAAAATGGAACCCATATCAACATAACGACGTCCACAATCACTCAAATACATCTGTACAACACCCCTATAGACACCAAACAACTCCCTATTCTGTTCACATAATGCATCAATTTGACCCTTGACTATAGCTTCTGGCTTGGCCTTATCTTCAGGATGATATAAAGGTCTTACTTCTTGTTTCTTGTTCTTTTCAATATCAAACAATGAGTCAAAGTATAGTAATTGATTGTATAAATCCTTATCACTATATTTATATCTCATCACTCCTTTACAACCTTGTGATAAACATCTCTTACCATAAACAGATATCTGTCTAGTTGTCAACCCACATGTCGAATCATCACATATCACAACACCTTGATAATATCTCGAGATCATTGATCTCAATCTTTGTTCAACTTGACTGGATATACTCAATGTAGACAATTGATTCTCACATTTCTTACATTGGATACCATTGAATGTAATCAAATAATCATTGGAGGCAACAATACCACCAAATTTGAAATGTGATCCACATTTGCACTGAATTAATAAATGTTCAGAATTTTTGAATCTTTCTGAATCAGAAATTGTGGATTCTAATGGTTGTAATGAATCAATGGATAACCCACCACCATTGGAATGTCCATTATGACTTAATATTCTTGATTTATGTTCTAATCCTAATGATTTGGCTAATCTAACCAAGTCAATACCTTCAATCTTTTCCACTAATCTCTCAACAGGCGCAAATATTTGCTTTTCTAAATAGTATATTGGATCAGCCTTCAATGTAGAACCCTTAACCAACATTTCAGTCAATGATCTGGCTCTTTCAGCAACTGAACCTTCTTCACCTTCAGTAATAACAAATGTAATAACACTGCCTGCCTTAATCACCTTACCTTGATTCTTCAATCTCAATGCAACTTGAACAGCAGGCATGTTCTTACCACCAGGGTATGCAGATGGATCTTTTGATAATTTGGTATTGATCTTGTATTGATCAGGCCTTATTTCATTATTCTTGACCTTGGATGTGATTTCTTCTAAATAACCATAAATCTCATTAAGGGCAATTTCTGGATCTAAATCAGATAAAATCTTTTCTAAAACATAAATGGAAACTTGTCTTGATAATGGACAATATTCACGACGTTTCATATCAAGACCCTTCACTTCCAAAGTAGAAGTTTCGTTCCCCATCTTATCAAATGTCACATTCATAGCAGCATACTTCTTCTTAGAATGTAACAGTAATCTCTTAAAGACATTATCAGTATCGATCTCTAATAATCTATATCTTTCATTAACCTTGGCTTTGAATTCTTCAGCTATCTTAACAGCATCTTTGAAATTATCACATCCGCTATCAATCATAACAGAATCAGTATCACCATAAACAACTCTCAATCCCATACTTTCTGCAAGTTGTCTAGTATCCATTAAAATTTCTCTACCCTTATTTGTAACAAGCATAGCTAATGGCTTTGCATAAAATCTTGAATGAACATAACCCAAACAACCATACATGGAATTAGCCGTCAATTTCAAAGCTTGTTGTTTGATATCATATTGGGCCTTTTCAATGGCAGAGGCGGATGGATCCTTCATTAGCTTCTTAACTTCCCGACGACGACTAACAAGTGTATTCAATAATCTTGGAAGAACACCCTGTTGGATGGATGATGGTGGGACTTCTGGTAATTCTTCAATATTGTTCAAGTTTCTATCAACTGTAGTGAAACAAATATTAAACTCTTGGATGATGGAAGGATATAAAGAATTGAAATCCATAACTAAGACATAGTTTTTATGAAGACCTCTTTCAGGTTCAAAGACCAAACCACCTTGATATTTAGATTTCTTATTATTTCCTGAAACTTGTTGTGTTTCATCATCATTCTCACCATTACCATTGTTTTGTTGAGCTTGTTGATAATTCTGTCTTTGTTGACGAGTTTCCTTATCTGGCACAAGAAATCCATTCTTAGTAAACTCATGTAACAAGATATACTCATTACGACCAGCTCTTGTACCACCTAATGTATGAGACCAAGCATTACCAGCTAAGTTTGTCAATTGTTTGGATAATGATAAGATTTGCATTCTGAATGCCACTTCAGCAGTAATTAAAGTGTTTGTACAAGTTTGCTTGAGTACCATGAATAAGGAGTCAGCATTTTCAGCATACTGTGGCATAGATAGATTGATTTCCAGTGGTGAGTATTTCTTCTTACAAACAACATCATACATCTCTGGTAATTCCCAAGATTGACACTTTGAAGTCAATGATTGACCCATTTCATTGGAAATGTCACATAATAATCTACCAGCAAAGATTTCTCTAATGGCAAAACTTGAGTTATTGTTGTTCTTTCCAAATCTATCAGGCCATTGCTTTCTATTACGACGACCAAAAGTACTGAATGTTGGAACCTTAAGGTCATACATTCTATGGGTTAAGATGTCCAGGGCAATGTTTTCCAATTTATGACCTAAGAATACATCAGGGTCTGCTAATTTGACTAAAGCAGCAAGACAATTCAACAAAGTCTTTTCATTATTGAATACTCTTAATTGAAGATTGTGTTTATCAGCAATTTGTTTCAATCCTGGAGGTAATGATACACCAATAGGTCTTGTCAAAGTAATCAAATCGTTTGGTCTTAAGTCATCTGGTATAGGAGCATCTTGTGGTAAATCCTTGTAAGTGGCTAATGAAATAGCAACCACTTCTTGTTTGTTCTCCTTTTGGTTCATCATTGTTTGAACTGATATAGAACAACATGTTAATGGAGGTGGAGTGATCTGGAATTCTTTAGTACTTTTCTCAATTGGTTTTATATGATTTGGATTGTTGATGGCCACTTCCAATTTACAGTGGGATGTGTTTCTTGCACCATTGAAGTCACCATTTGATATTTCTAACCAACATGGACCCATAATATTTCTCTGAATAACAAACGTTTCAAATACATTAGAGTTCGTACCAAAGACATGGGAAAAAGTCTCACCCTCTAAATCACTTGGTAAGATCGTTCTAGCATTCTTTGGAGGTTGGAATGGTAATAGAAGCTTTAGGTATTCTTTTTCCTTTGGAATACCAGGCATTTCAAATGCATACTTCTTCACTTCTGGCTTTGCCTTTAATGATTCTAATCCAAACTTATCCATGATTAATGGAGATATTTCTTCATGTACATCCATTGCTGTAACCTTTTCTTCGGTATCCTCACCGTCAACCTTTCTAAATTCTCTAGGCAAGAAGTATAATTCTCTATTGAATCCCTTAATATGAACCATTGCAGAAACGAGCTCTTTATCTTTAGTCAAAACTTTACCGAATAAAATTAAAGTATTATCAACCTCTGTATAATCCAACCAAAACATCTTGAAGGAATCGGTACCATTTGAATCATTATCTCCCTGTTCCAAGATTTGATCTTTATCTATCTTATCAGTGTTTAATGCAGATGAGGTTGTAGCATATGAAATATGAGAAGGAATGATTGAATCATCTTTTTCTTCCTTTTTAGTGGCTGTGAGGTTAACAGAACGATTAACATTTGTGGTTGATGTTCTTGGTCTTTTCACCATAACGATTTCATCTTCAGATTCATCTTCTTCGATTTCTTCCTTAATATCACGTTCTTTCTTGATTGGAGACTTGGTAGTAGTTGCAATAACCTTGGATGCTCTTGTAGTTGGAGAAGAATCTAAGTTATTTTCAAATGAATCATTCACTTCGAATGAGAAATCATTATCAATGTCCATTGGCAATTCGACATTTTTCTTGATGAGTGGTTTTTTGGATGATGAATTAGTAGAAGGAGAAAAAAAATCACGAGCACCACTGCTGGAGTTGTTATTGTTGAACTTATTTGTAGAATTAAATAATGGGGTTTTGGAAGGAGCAGCTGATTTGAATACAGAAGTGGATTTTTTAGTAGTGGTACTACCCATAAAATCGTCCAAAATATCATCAACATTAGCGTCAACCTTCTTCTTTGGTACAACAATAGAACTTGGTTTGAAGAAACTATTGATTGGAGCTGACTTCTTCACCTTCTTCTGTTTCTTCTTTGGTTGTTTATCGTTGACTTGATCGTCTTCACTGGAGTAATATTCCCTGCTTCTGTTAGCCCATTCATCGACACCAGTATCAACGTATTCATTTGAGCCAGCTGTCCCATCATCGATGATGAAATCATTCTGTAACAAATCCTCACGTCTCTTAGCTCTATAACTCTCCTCATCCACAACATCATAAATATCTTCAGGCTCTTCATCTTGGTATATATCTTTACTGTTACCTGCTGCTCTAGCAGCTCTCAAAAGCTTCAACTTGTCAGCTTTAGCCATCTTAGTGTGTTATAGATTCCAGAGATCGCTTCTTGGCCTCACTCTGTATGTCTCTATTGTTGTGATTACAGTGCTCTTTAAGAGACGTGATCCAAAACTTTGTACAAGTCAATCAATAAATAAATAAAAAAAGCGCGAAAGGAGCGCGTCACTTCCGAGGGCACTTTTCGTGTTTGTCACGTGGTTTGACCGGAAGTCGTTCTTTTTTTTTTTTTAATTTGAACTTGTTTTGTTCTGTATACGGATGGCAAATTTGTATACGGGCAGAAGAGCTTATATTAAATACGTCAATTCCATAAAGTTGCTAAACAGCATTTATTGTTCCTTGAGAGTATATTCACAATTTTACATTACAATCCTCTGTCTTTTTTTCTGCTCTTGATCAACTTGACCACATAATGGATTCAGACGAGGATGCCTGGTCGTTCTCTGATCCTCCCTCTTTAAACGACATACCCCTATCAAGTGATAACGAGGAGAACACCAACGAAACTACACTGACACGTCCAGAGACTGCCATGCTTTCTGAGGATAAAGACACTCGCCATATTGGTGATCATAATACAACTACTCTAGGCTCGCCATTCCCATTGCTACGAAATGAAGCACTTACCATTAATGATACATTGAGCAACAGAAACTCAGATTTGAAATCAATCATCTCATCCACATCTTCAAATAACTCATCTACAATTCCCATTGCTTCATTAGGCTCAAGAAAGAGAAACTCATTCAACCTTTCTTCCTCGGTCAACTCATCCAAATCTGCTCCTGCTGATCCTCATACAACTATTCATGATGTTGAGTCCATCCAAATATCTAGCAATCCATCAAACTCATCATCAAAGAATAACTCACAAACAGATCTAAGTACAGAGCTTCTGAAACATTCACCCCCGTTAACTTCAATATTTTCTAATTCTGACGCAGCATTGGCCTTGAATACCAATGGAAATAACTCCTCTATTATTGAGCCAGACTCAAAACCTGGGTTTCTTAACAACATGCTGAACGCAGCTACAAATTCCTTGAAATTCAATAGTAATAACAAAGAGATGGAGAAAGAGAAGAAATTACTTGGTTTAGAGAAGAAAGATGATGATTTCAAAAGAAACCACAATAGCAATAATGATGAAAACAATGAACCGTTCCCTGGAAGTAGCGCCAAGGATTATGAGCCATTGTCACCAACAATGATGAGTTACAGAAAGCAACTGTCCAAAAATACAGCCTCATCAAGAAGAACTACAAGTGTTTCATCCATTGATAGTTCAGTGACTAAATCACCCCTAGTCCAAGTTGAAAAGCCTTATGTGGGTTCCCCAGTGCAAGGCGCACACCATAGCGATGGCACCGATAATCAATTCAATGAGAAATTATATGTTGAAGAAAAGTTTAAAACAACGGATTACAGATATGCAAGTGTTGTGAGAAATGAAGACTTTCATAAACTGTTCAAGTCTGTTCCACATGATGAAAGATTGCTGGATGATTTTAGTTGTGCCCTAAGCAGGGAAATATTGATCCAAGGAAGACTTTATGTGACTGATAAGAGTATTTGTTTTAACTCAAACTTATTAGGTTGGATCACTACATTAGTTATATCGTTTAGTGAGATTCAAGAATTTGAAAAGACCACAACTGTCGGCTTGTTCCAAAATGGTATTGCTGTTACTAGATCTTCTACTGTAAAACACTATTTTGCAAGCTTCATTTCAAGAGATCAAACTTATCAATTCTTGGTTGACATTTGGGAAGAATCAAAGGGTGGTCGTGGAAGTATTGCAAATGGTTCAGATATTGCTGGAATCTTGAAGAACACGCTGATTAATCGTGGTATCAACTCTGCTCCTGAACACTCTTTCGGGAACTTAAGCTTTGCCTCAAGTGTTATTTCCAAGGACCTTGATCTGGACGATGATGGAAAGAGAGAGTATAATGATGCACTATTTTCAATAGATGGAGATACACCTAGAACTTTACCTCAGGATGGAACAGATAGTGAGGATGACGATGATGAAGAATATGAGGATGAAACAGATAGTGATGCCACTAATGATTCAACAAACAAAGAAAAACTTTCCAGTCAAAAGGTTTATGTTTTGAATGACGAATGTGGTTATTCATACAAAGGTCCTTTGGCTCATTCGGTAACTAAATCTTCATATGATCCAGCCTCAAATAATGAGGTCGTTCTGGTTGAGCAAGTTTTCCTGTGTCCACCGGGTGTTCTCTTTGAAATGTTGTTTGGTTCAGAAAATATTGGCCTACCAACAGCTGTTTTGGAGTCTCAAGATGCTCAAGACGTGTCAGAATTCTCAGACTATGAACGAAATGATGAAGGTCACAAGGAAAGAACATTCACATACATCAAACCTTTGAACTTCCCTGTTGGTCCTAAATCTACCAAGTGTATTGTTAAAGAAAGGATCGAAACATTAGATTATGACTCCAGCATCAACGTTGTCTCATCTACACAAACACCTGATGTTCCTAGTGGTAGTGCTTTCTCAGTCAACTGCAGATATATAATGACATGGGCCTCGGGGAATACAACTAAACTTGTGGTTACTTTTTGGGTACAATGGACTGGATCTAGTTGGGTTAAAGGAATGATCGAGAAGAACTCTCTCAGTGGATTGAAAGAAGCACTACCTTTGATGACCCCAATATTTGAAAAATTCATCTCTGAAAATACTCATGAAACCGTTGAACAAGTGATGGCATATACCAGTAGTGAGGAAGTTGAAGAAGAGGAAGAACAAGAAAAGAAACGAAGTCAAGAAAAGGAAATCAAACCAATCTCTAAGCCTACTGTCACATCCGTGGCTCCTTCAGGAGGAAGTATATTCACTAAGTTCTCATTTTTCCAGATTGTTGTTTTACTTTTGTTATTGACAATTGCCTTCTTTCAATTGAGGATACTCGATAGCATTGATAGAGTCTCGGACAAGCAATTCTCAATACATCAGATGATCGGTCCAGAGTTAGATACAAAAGTTTCAGATGCTGATACGTATCTATTTAAGGGTCAAGAGATGTTGATTTGGGATTGGATTGACCAACGAATTGGGACTAATATCCTGACTGATAATGAAAGGGTAGAGTTGGTGAAGAATAATATCGATACATTGATAAATAAATGGACAAAGGGTGAACTGAATACAGTTGAGAGTAGTGTCTTGATCAAGAAGTTTCAACGGGAGCTAAACTCATACTCTGATAAAAGACTGAATAATTTTAAGGACAAGGAACTCAAAACTAAAACTGAAGCATTAGTATTGGCTATTCAGGCATTGATTTGATATTAAGTATAATGCTTTTCAATAGTTTTTAATGAATTTACGACAACTTTTATGATTAAATACACAATACAAGAATATCGTTAATGTAGGTTAGTTTATATTTTAATAATTGAAACTTACGTCAAATATCTGGATATCGATCAGCTAGCGTGCAGACCTTTTCCCATTCAAATAGTTTGCAGCAAGTTTCTCTGTTGCAACAGAGTTGGCGAATCTTTCCCTCTGCTTCATTTGATGACTTACAAAGTCCTTCTCTCCCTTCGTCAGTAATACTCTCAGGATGATATGTTCATGCACAGTAGGTTGAATTCTCACTTTCTCTTCATTGACAGCGTCCTGTACTTCAGCTCTGATCTTCTTTGAGCCATGAAATGCCACAGTATTTCTTCTCGCAATGCTATTCGACCTTTTCTTTGCTTTTTCTTCGCTGGTATCATATAAAAAGTTTCTTTGTTTAATCTCCCTTACAATATCCTCGTTCATTTGATTCAACTCATCCTTCAACCTTTGAGAGTCAGAGTCATAACATCTCGGTATCAATAGCAGAGACTGATAGTATGTATCTTTCAGTTTTTCAATGGCTGGACCGTGACCATCATTATGGAAAAACTCGCATGATATATCCAGCCATTCAAAAATAGTGTAAACTTCTAAGCTTGTCAGCTTTTTGCCATATCCTGGAATTGAAGTGGAGTTGGTGACATTAGCAACAACGTTAGTCAGAGAGCTTGGCCAGCCTTCACCTTTGGTAGATAACTTTGAGATCTTTGCAGTCCCAAGGGCAGGTAAGAGCAAATCGTCACTGGTTGTCAGAATGACCTTCCATGCCTGAAGCATTACCTTCTGTAGCAATTCAGGTTTGAGAATTTGGGCAAGGACAGAGAGGTTGGCATTCAAATAATCAAAAAGAGGACCAATCGCATCATCAGCTTCATCTTTAGTAGCTTGTCTGTTACCGTTTGAACCACATACGACTTTAAGTGTTTGTCTGGACACTGAGTAGCGAATAAATGTCGTAAACTTTTCCACAATCATTGAAAATGCCTTTTCCATATCTCTGTTCAATGATCTATGTGCCCTTCCTATACTAAAAATAGCGTCACTTTGTTCTGTCTCCATAGAGACCTCGAATATCAACGACCCTTGCACATCTAAATCTCTTGTAATCTCAATAGGAAATCCATCGCTTCTGAATTTCTTAGGGTCTAACTGTAACAAGGTACGACCACATAGTCCTGCATGTGTATCCCATACTGTGGCAGAAAATACAGCAGCTCTTCCCTGTGCAGCTTCTATCTCAACTTCTTCATTATATTGAGGGTTCAATGATTTTGGAATGATCTTCGTCTTTGCAATCTCAACCTTTTGAGCCCCATCAATTAAAGTAACAAATGTGCTGGAAAGTCCAGAGCTATCGCATGCCTTCAGATTCTCACCTCTCACAATGCGAATAGTAAAAACACTCTTTGAATCAGGTCTTTGCTTTTGAACCCTTGCTAATGTGGAAATACGCTCTGGATCATGACGGCTTTCTAGTTCTTTCAACTTATTCAATATCTCGCTCAAGTTATTCATAGCAACGCATGTTGAGCTCTTGAATGAGTATAGATCAGGAATTGATGACTTGGTTGTAGTAACAGCTGCTTTGATTTCATTGAACCATTTATTTGACTTACCTTCAGCTGGTGTCTCTGATGCTGAGTCATTCTCAACGGCCTCTGAAAGATCGACAATGATTTTAGTTAAAACTCGAGCACCATAGAAAATTAAAGAATCAGACACCGTTTTCAACAGTTTTGTTAGCAGATCAGCCTCTTGGTTTGGATTGCTCCATTCTAAATTCTTTATAATACCAAAACTTTCGTTAATCAACTTGAAAATATCCAAAACAGAGGAACTATAGGTCTGACCCTGCTGGACGTTAAGTGGCTCAAAATCGTCATCCTCAAAGGCTTTCTTCACAGCAGGGTATATTTTCTTAGAGTTGAAAACACACAACTGATCAGCATATTTGAAGAAGAACTTCTCAAGATCAAATTTGAACACAGCTCTTGGTGGTGCCATTTGCTCAAATAGATCTCTTATATATCTAATTGACTCGTATACCTCTAGAGCGTCATGGAAATGCAATGGTTTCTGTGATTTATGGGCAAAATGCTCAATATGTGCCAACATGTTTGGAGCGTCATCAACAAACAACATAATCATACTCAAGCCCGCCTCTTTGGGTATCAGGATTGTATTCAGCAATGCGTTAGGGAATTTCTTATTCAGCTTCTCAATACTACCATAAATTTTTTCAGCAAAATCCTTTACATGATAAAGATCTAATGTAGTATCATTTGGAATCACGTTCAGTAATTCGATGTACTTTTTCTCAGTAGCAGCTAAGACAGCATTTCTCAGTCTTTTGGTTAATTTTGCTGGTGTATCAGAGTTTTCAACGACAGCAAACAATGGATCACCTTCCACAAATGCCAACACTTGGAATATTGGTTTGAATTTCGGTGTTGTATCATTATAGATACATGATAGGCCATCTTTCAGTGAGTTCATAGCCTGTAAATAAGTAGCAGATAAACTAGATATCCACAGCTGTTGATCTGGGATTGACCATGAATTTGGATCTAAATCTGGATCTAGAATGTTATCGAATAGATTCAAAAAGTAGTCAGTTTCATCCAACAACAAATCATTTTCAGGAGTCTTCAATATCGATGATTGTGCAGCATGGTATAGCATACATGTATATGAAGTAGAATCGATTCTCCAGTATTTGCGGCAACTCTTCAAAATATTAGACAAGGGGTTTGAAATGCTGAATTCTATTGTCTTTTGTTGAGTTTTTTCATGTAGCAAAATTCTTCTTATGACTTCAAGCATAGCAGTTCTAGTATCCGATGGTATAAATTTATAATTTGCAATCGTTCCAGAATGATCATTGCTCGTTTTTGACGATAACTGTGAGATGATTTTTCTTGTTTCATCAGTATCAGCTTGTCTCCATTTGAAGTAACTTGAAGCTCCTTCAAAATCATCAGGATCCAATGGACCATTGTTAGCTTGCAGTAAAGAAAGGTACAGTTGTAGGTCACCTATCAAAACATCTTCCGTTGCAATATCTTTGAATATCATGACATCTTGTTGCAATTTGACCGAGTCAATGCCAAATATTGACGCAATAAGTTCTGCATTGGATATTTCTGATACCCTATAAGTTGGTTTTATTGCTTGAATACTCTCATCTCTATGAACTGGCTGATTCATAGGCCTTGTATGGGTAGATTTCATTGTCTTTTGGAAATCTTGTAATTTTTGGATTGAGACTTCACCATACTTCTGAGAGCGCAGTATTTCGATCACAATATTAATAAAGACACTGGTCTGATTATAAACCTCAACCTTTATATCTGTGCTACCAACTCCGATCTGAATCTCTTTGGTGGATAAACCAATAAATTTGACCACTAGCTCTTCCGCTTTCTCAATTTCGCCAAACTTCGGATTCAACAATTCATTGTAAAATTTCATCAAACAACGCTTGCTAATTGGGTCCTTGATCGTGCGATCTCTTCCCATTGTGACATCCTCCAATTTCTTTTTCAGTAGTGGCATGGTCTTCTTAGGCAGCAAATCAGGATCTGTATTCTTACTAGAAGAAAACCAGTGATGTTTTGAAGGCGAGGTATCCCTCTTAACACTTGAGATCATTGACATTCGATTAGTTCTTGTACTTGGCACCGTACTAGCAGCTTGTGGTTGCACTAAAGGTTTGGGTTGTCTCGGTATAACCTTGAATCTGGCTTCATTTTTATATTCTAATAGGATAATCTTCAATACTGCTTCATATATATCTTTAATCTGATCTGGTGTCAGAGATGGAGTAGCAACGCTAAATGAGCCATTGGATAGATATGAGCCAGTGGATGTTGTGCTAGACTTTCTTCCATCCTGTGTCTCCTGCTTCTTCAGCTCATCAGGCCTGAAGCTCATCGTTTATTTGCTTCAAGACACAATATACCCCTGGTGGTTCGTTTGTATGTTTACCTTATACGTCTCTAATTTTGTCAGGATTTTTTGTTAAAATAATTTCCTATTTCGGAAATTTTCCTATTTTGTGTAATTAAACTTTTTTACTTGGAAAGACTGTCAATACTCATACACAGATCAAATGGTCATATAGCTACAGCACTGGTTATATCTTATGAGATATCATCAATCATCTTGTTGCCAAATTGTAAGAGTTTTCATATTTTATATATTGCGTAGTAAAATCAAGTTAAAAAGAGAAATGGCCTATGAAAACAGATAGAGAACAGGTGAAAAATGCTGAAGAATGAATAATTAACGAATTAAGGATACTGTATTTGTTGAGATTATGACTTTTTGAAACCAATTCATAGAATCAGTTATTTCCCTTAAGGTTACGCTTCTGTTGTAACAAATTCTTCTTAACCAATTTCTTTCTGTCAGCTCTGGCTAATGTTCTTGGATCTATTAGTTCATCAGCAGTACCCTTAACCTTGTCTTCAACTTCAACCAACCATTGGTCATCAAGATCTTTATTCTTACCCTTGTAACCCCATTTTGGAACCCATTCACCAGTAGCTTCGTCATATACCATCTTACCTGTCTTTTCTTTGGCTTGAATACCCTTCTTAGCAGCAAATAATTCCCATTTGGTTGGTTCTTTTGGTTTTGGTAACGGTTTCTCTCTTGGTAATGGAGTAGTTGGATCTGGTAATCTGATCAATGATATACTTTGACCAGTTGAAGTGGCACTTTCAGTAGTGGATTTTATAGGTAATGATAAAATTTGATTGATTAATAGTTGAGCATTATCTCTGGCTAGTGATTTTAGATATTCTTCACGATCTGAGTTATTGATTGATAGTTGATCTTTTTCTATTGGATTAGAATCGAATACAGCCAAGTTACCTAAATCATAGGTAACTGGAATTCCCTTTTCCACAGTAACTGGTTTGCTAAAATAAAAGATTAATTGTCAGTTTAAGTCCAGAAAAAATGGCAAAAGGCTTGAGCAAATGGTGTTAACTTACTATTCAACTTGTTCAGACATTATATAGTTTTATATTATTAGTGAAAGGATTCAATCTATCTGTTCAAAATCAATAGAAGTTGAAAGTGAATAATTTTAATAACTGATAGCTCATCTCATGTAAATAAAATTTTTAAGAAGAAAAAAAAAAAAAACTTTCACGTGACATTCCATTTTTGGTTTCGTATACTATGTACACTAGTACTCGTGTAATCTCAATCTACAGAGTCAAATCAATACCAGAAGAATATTTATATATCAAATAGTCGTCTGACCACTCTGCTGGAACTAATATATACTTCAGGATGAGATTTACCATCATCATTGCCATATTTAGCACTGCGATGACTATCAGTATTCATTTGATCTAACTGCTTTAGAGCTTGCTTAATGTTTTGCTTTGAAACGGAATAAAGTTGAATGATATCAAAATTATCACCTAAAACTAGGTCTTCTCTTGATAACTGTTCTTGGTATTTCCTTATCTGTTTATCACCAGCCATTGACTTGAACCAATTTGAGACAATTCTCGAATATGATAAAATAAGACAGTCAATCAACGAAGTAATGTGTTTGTTGGATGTAGGTAACTCTTTCTTCAGCAGATTCTCAAGTGTGATGTATTCCTGTGCATCTGCCTTACTATAATTGCTATCATCCACTGTACTGAGAAACTTGTTATGGAATGACGATGATGAAGAAGCAGCTTTGTATTTCATCTTTTCTTGATTGATATAGTTGACATATGAGCTCCAGTTTGAATGATGTTTGTTGATTCTTGATTTGACACATTTACAATGCTCTAAAGAAAGGTCTATAGCCTTTATAATTTTTTCCTTGATATCAGAGATAAGAATCTTTGTTAGTTTTTCATTTTCAAGGACTTTTTCATGATAGCTTGAATAAATTGATCTGATATAAATATCCTCATCATTCTCTGAATCTTCAGTCTCATCGTCAAACTCCATGAATGATTTCCATGCATTTGATAATTTGATTTGAACCTTCATAAACTGTTTAAAACTTGGTAAAGAGTTCAATACTGTTGTCCTTAAAAGTTTCAATCTCTCATTATTCCTCTTAAACTCCTTTGCTGCTTCAACATACTCTGATCTGACATTAGTAGTGGCTATAAGTTGGGAATAATCATTAGAATTGGTCATTTTACTATCAGTTGAAGATAGTGATGGCCCTGTTGATGTAATAGTGCTTAATTGAGTAATATCAAGATCTTCTGTATCTTGTTCATTCTGCGTCCTGTTCAAATGGAATAACAAATCTTCCAAATATTCCTTTGCATTTTGTAAATTCTCTAGATGATTGTTATCAAGAGTAGACTCTTCATGAGTATCAAATGACTTGATCAAATTATCAATCAATAATAAATATTTTGGTAATCTTTGTATAGGCTTGATCAATAAAGATTCAAAATCCCAACATGATGATTTTGATTTAGCCAAATAAGCGCATTCATTAAGCCATTTATTAACTTTTGGACCACCGAATCTCTTTGAAGTTTGTAATTGTGATAGTTGTAAACTGTGATTCTTGAAATAAGAAGCATATGCGATTTTTACTCTAACAAAGAATGAGAGTAAAATCTCACCAATATCAATTTCTGAAACAGTGGAATTGTTAATCAGTTTTAGAATTTCAACATTAGTCTTTGAATCATCATCCTTATTGGTTCCAAGTATATGATTGGTGTTCTGTCCTTTAATTGGTTTAGTTAGTTCCTTGATCAGAAACTTACTCAATTCATTGATGGTTTCAATATTGCTAAAGATTGATAATTCCTCCTTTTGATCCAAGATGTTTTGATATTTCTTACTATTTGTCAATATAGCTTTATAAATTGAAATTATCAAACCAATATCATCATGATACTTCAATTCAGTCTGGACCAACTCCTTGAAAGAATTTGTAAATTTAGTATTGGAGCTTTGTTGTAATTCTGATGATGATATTGGAGAAGATAATGGAGTTGGAGTTGTTATTTCCTTATACCTGGGACTTTCACATAACAGATTATGATTATTATCTTTGAAGAAGTTCCTATTATCAATGGGAGAATCAACCTTCTTGTTAGAATAAGCATCATTATTATTCATCAATGAATCTTGTCTCTTTGGCAATAGGGATAAATCCAGTTTCCTTTTCCTGCTCCTAGCTTCATCCATCTGTTCGATGACTCTGTTTTGGATCTTGTTGATGGTATTTGAACCACCTTCACCATTTGTTGTATGCCATAATGAATCTGAATATGGGTTTTTATTGACTTTATAGTATCCGTATTGAAGGTCATGAGAAGGTATTACTTTCTCAAATTCCACCTTCTTATTGTTATTTAAATGGTAATATTCACCATCAAAGTCCTTAAAGGCATTATGATCAACTTCATTGGTGTTGTAAGTGTCAGAAGTTGAGATTGAGTCTAAATCTGCATAGTCTTGGTAGCGGTCTGATAAAGATAAAATTGTGGAATAAGTTGATGAAGATTCAGAAAAGGCTGTGGACATGGCTCAAATTAACTGAGTATGAGTTCTATTTCTCAAAAGATGCTGTGAATATGAACTGGGAAGAGACATGGCAGCTTTTATAAGAGAGCAGCTGTTGTTTTGTTGATTTTGGCAGTAGTAAGAAATGTGTTTCATAGTTCAAACAGATTTGACGAGGAGGTAGCGCCAGCGAAAAAAGAGAAAGGCCCATCACAGCCGCACAATGAACCGTTCCGACATCATTTCAACCGTCAAATGAGTCTGTTTAGCGAGTCAATCTTGTCTTCATTGCTGTTCTGGAGTTTTGTAGTTTTGTTAGTAAATTTGGTAGCATTTTGTGCTTTCCTTTCAAATAAAAAACATAAACCAGCAAAACCTCAAAATAACAAAATAACAACAATAATCTCAAAAACAACCAAATTCAACCAAATTCAACCAAACGAACTGGCAAATCAAAGGTCAATTGGCACTGCAAATCATCTAAATAGCATAACTCCCTTGTGCAGCCTGCCATAAGACATGTCCTTCCTCAACATCGATGTCGAGGCACAGAGAGACACCATCAACCAAAGCACAAACATCAACAGCAGCAACTCCCCCATAAACAACGCCATCAACTCCAAATCACAGCTGATCATCTCCAAAACATCAAACTTATTAGCAGATTTTGCTAATGGTGTCAATCAACTAGACATCCTCATCAATCAGATAGGTACTTCAAGAGATAGTCTGCAATTACGTGCCAATATTGAGAAGGTCAAAATATTGGAATTGAATGAATATAAACAACAATTAGAACATTTGATCAATGATATATCCCATCTTATTACCTCTTCATCAAGTAATGCTCAAGAAAGATACATTGAGGAAAAGACTAGAAAGGAATTTGGCTCCATTTGCAATAACTTCAATTCCTTAAAGAGGAAATACACAGAACGTTCCTACTCAACAATATTAAACGAGAGATTATCACAGCATCAAGGATCTCCATTAGACCATCAGTCCTCCTCTTCACCTTCAAGTGGTCCAGTCAGTGAAAATACACCGTTGATCCAACAGCAACTTCAACAACAGCAGCAGCAACAATACCTGATTAATCAACAAGACCTTGATTTACACACAATATTGGCTGAGGATAGAGCAAATGAGATAAAGAAATTACATACAGGTGTTGAAGAAATCAACTCTATTTATAAACAATTAGGTTATTTGGTTCAACAACAGGGTCAACATGTTGATACAGTGGAGAATAATCTTTCAAATCTTTCAAATCATGTTCAAAATGCCACTCAAGAATTAGTAAAAGCTGATGAATATCAAAAGAAGAGAAAAAAATGGAGTTGTATTATATTGATCATATTAATAATAATCGTTCTGATTGCATTACTGGCAATCTTTGCTTAGAGATCTCAAATGTTGTATAATGTGGGTGATTAATTATGGGTGCAATATTGGAAATATTAATTTATGATTGAGTAATGTAGCTACAATAGTAGTCCAAACACATTCTGTTGTGCCATCTACTATCGCTGAGTGTGTATAATCAACAGAGCTGGTCTGAGTTCTCTCCCTTGTTTGCCCATTTCGCAATTAAGCCATTCCTTTCACTTCCAAAATAATGTAAAAGAAAAATAGTGCTTTTCCTTTCCTTTCCCTCACAACAATCATCCAAAACAGCCAACTTCACTACCTGTCTCCCTGCTACTACACAGACCAGACAGAAACCCTTCATCAATTTGGCAGCAACTCACCTCACTATACCTCCAATGAGCACCATCCACTAGGTATAAACCAATCATGACAATTACAAGAAACAGTATTCACCCCCTTAGTCAAGATGTTAATAAGCACTTACAGACGCAGCAACAGCCACAATAGCCTTCAAAAGAAAACAATTGCAACAATTATAATGATAAATTCATGCTCAAAGTCATCTTAGCAATCCTCACCACACAAAACAGGCAAACTTCTACCATTTTAGACAATCATATTTTGCCACCATGAAATCAAGCAGAGCACTACATTTTGCAACCCAATAAAGATACACATCCAACACTTACTAGCATCAACAGCATATTACTTCTTTAAGTCATCAAAAATTGTTACCAACAAAAGGGATCATAGACTAGTTTCAACCCAGTGCACTTTAAACAGAAGAAGTTGTCCAGTTTGAACAATCATTTCATGATACCCATTGGCTACAAAGCAAGATTTCAAAGTTTATCAACACAATTAAGAAGAAACCCACTAGGTTTGAGAGAACTTCAGTGACTTTAACGTTTCATCACATGATACAATCAATAAACCAATAACACATGACAGTGTCACAACAAATCAGCAAACCAACACACATAACCCAAAACCCAAAACCCAAAACCCATAACCCATAACCCATAACCCAAAACCCAAACAGACATAACCACCATTATCAAATTGACTACGTTTCGAATCGAAATACATATTGAGTTAAGAAGATAAGAAATAAGAGACATTACAACTAGCAAATATATGTATTTTGTTTTTATGACATGACTAGAAATTGTGATTCTTTATGACATAATATGTAAGGTGGTATGATTCAGCGATGAATAATGCAAATGTGGTATATTGATATGATATTGGTGTTTGGAAATTTTATTATTGAAAGGTATTTCATTAGCATGGATGCAATTTTGTATTTGGGTTTTGATATTGTCGACATGTTGGTATATTATTTGATCATAGATCTAAACCTGCTGAGAATATGATTGATGATACTATTTGCCTTGATTTTGTTTATGTTTTTCTTTTTTTAGAGGGTTTATTGTTTCTCATTTTAGTGGTCTGGGTCTTCAACTTTTGATTGTTGTGATTTGAAACAGAATGGGTAAGGTTTGGCTGCTCCTGTTGACCGGCTTCTGTTGGACGATCACCATCATCATTATGATCATGATTACTATCATCATCATTAGAACCATTGTTTAAGTCTTTGTTAGATCCTGTTGACTTAGCAGAGTCAGGCTCTAATACCATCAGATCGCTTTTGTATAGCTTTAATCGTTCTTGAAAGATTTGATTAAGTTTATTGAGCCCGATGTGATCATCAGCACCATATTTCTTGAATATTTTATCAAAATCTTTATTGATATCCAGTTCACTTGGTTCAGATAATTTTTTGATTTTTAAACAAGTCCTGGTAACAAGTGTCTTCATACCGACCATGAAAAAGATATTTTTTACGTACTCTGTTACATCAAACCCTTTGTCTAAATGCATAGACAAGGCTATGCAGCCACATCTAATTATGAAATCGTTGATCATGCTAAATTGTTTGCTCATGAATAATCGTTTGATAAACTTGGGTTTCTCTGATACAATTATCATTAATTGGATCAACTTTCTGGCGAACTCCTCAACCACAATTGGAATAACTCTACCGAAGAAATTTATACTTTCCAAGAACGTTGGTGGGACTTCAAAGAATTTTACCATTAACAAATATCCTAACATTTGAATTAATATAATATATATCATAAACAAAGCCAGTGCTTTGTACACCAATTCCAAACAAATCGGCCTAATTATTATATCAATTGATTTGAGTGATGTTAGTCGATGCTATAAGCCAATATGAAAAGAAAACACGATCACTCAATCACACAATCACACAATCAAACTGTGATTCAAATCAACTTACCTCCAAATGGTGTTAATCAATGAGTTCCTGGTCTTAGGTGGTGGGAAAGCAGTGAGGGCTAGCTGGTTCTCAACGTCGTCTCCAGGTAATTGCTGTGGGGGGTCTCTGCCAGCTGCGAAGATAAAAGTGGTTGAAGAGACATTGTTTGTTGATTTCAAGCTGAGCGTGTCTTTCTGACAAGTGGTAAGTGGTAAGTGTTAAGTGGTAGGTTTCGAAGGCAAATTCAAAACAAGTGTGATTTTCGTGTTAGATCTTACCGCTGAGGTCTTTTATGAGAAAAGTGGCCGAACCATATCGAGGAACAAAAACACAAAAATCGTACCCATGAAGAAGATATCCAGTAAAGAATAAACAAACCCCAATCAGAATCCTTATCATGCCTCATAATGTCTCAACCTCTTCCTGATTTCTCATCTCATGAAAGGTTACTATCATATCCGTAGCAAAGGTAACACTAGGCCGTTCTCTGGGTCTCCAAAGCAATCTTAGTTCTTCGACATCTCTACCAAATCTGAAGTCATCAATGACCGCCTCAAAGCTCTTGTGCTTCGCTTTGGCTTCCATGGTATTGTACCTCTTCATAGTCTCGGTCCTGTCACGAACATTATAAAGAACACCTTGTATATGGTGGAAATCGACGTAGCTTGCCTTCACCTTTAAATATTTGATAACTTTATTGGCAATTGGGCCTCTGAACCATATATCACCCTTTGAAGGAGTGCTGAGATCAACTTCTATTGATGAATCCTCATCCTTGAAGATCTCTCGACCCTCATAAATGATGCTTCCTGCTTCACCAGATGATTTGAGTATTTCCTCTTCAAAATGAAAAAGAGTGTGAAGTAGGGTAGGATCTTTGATCATTTTGTTAATCCCATCCGCCTTTAATTTAGCTTTTACACCTTGAAGCGCTATTATCGCAATAGATCTAAGAGGTTTTAATTTTTCCAGTTCATCATAGTTATAAAAAAGACGAAGCCATCTCAGGTTCATGAACTGGTCAAAACCAAGAGACCTTTTCTTCAATGTTGACCTTCTGATGTTGATTGAGACCAGATTGGGAAAATGAAACTTCGAAATGTCGACATTATGGCATGCCCAAAAACTCAGATAGTCAATGGTTGGGCTATAAAATTCAATATTATTGAATAGCTCACAAAAATCGAAGCTTATGGAGTGCATGTCGTTAGCACACTCCTGTTTATACGAAACCGGCACACCATAGTGACTTAAAGCAATATGATTCAATCTCCTTGCTCCCAGATATATGAGAGTTCTTCCCTTTATTGGATTATTTTTCAATCTTATCTCATCTGTATAATCTCCAAAACCAATAAAATTTCGTTCTGATTCAAATTGTCTTCCCAAATGACTCCAAAACTTTTTCAGGTACCTCTCTTGTGGGTCTTCATGTCGGAAACCAAAGCACCCACCTAGCATTGTCATGATACCATTGGCATGAGAGTGCTGATAAATTATATTGAGTTTGTCATTTTGAAAAAGCTTGAATATCTTTGGATCCTCTAGTTTGAATTCAGATATCGTTGTGACCCAATCTCTATTGTTAACGTAAATTTCTTGAAGTGTCTGCTTCAAAAAAGGTGGAACATCAGGGATACTCAAGTGCTTATCAGAAGCAAGCAATACCGGATCGATATTGAAATTGACCATGTTTGAGAGCAGATAGTTCTGCTTTGCAACTGAAAGTGACACGATGAAGTTGGTTATATCATCTAAAGCCTCAATCTGTTCAAAGATCATTACAATCAGCTCTGCCGGTAATTCATCAATGAAGAAAGTCATTATAGCGCAACTGCTAGTGATCTAATGGGCTACTTGTAATGATGCAACAAGAGGAATCATAATGCCTTTTGTAGAATGCTATTCACTCAAGAAGGACAAGGAGACAGAAATTTGAGGAAAACAGAAAAGTCATCTTGAACTTCAGCCGCAAATTTCAGTGGCTGGAGAAATTTCGGGTGGCTAGTGATTATTATTCTTACTCTTCTTCTTCGACGTGGTTGCTAGCGCCTGTTGTCTCTACGATGTATAACCATACATACAAATTAATAACCAGAATTGAGACGATAACTTATATTGATTGTCAATAGATTTCGACATAAGGACTCTCAGGGTCGAGGCAATTGTAACCCATACTTTCTCCCAATTTCAAAATCATTTTATATTATAACCTAGCCTAACCTAACCTGACCTAACCATACAAAAACATAAACTCCCTCCATGATACTAATTTATTGGACATTGAGAGGCTCAAGCTTCAAAGTAACAGTCTTTGAGGTTGACTTCTTGGATTAACAACACGATATTCATCATCGGATTCGGTGCTGAATTCAGAAGGAGTCTCTTCTTCACATTCATCAAGGTCACTGACCACAGTGGAAGCAGTGGCGGTGGAATACTCATCAGAAGTCTCAAATGGATTGTTGACTAGAGTATCCACTCTGTTAATAATCAGTCTGTTTCTTGTTGATCTTGAATGGACGGTGGTATCAACACCGCTGGAGACTAATTCATCGGTTGGTCTGATGGTTTCGACGCTGTTATTGAGTACTTCGTTACTTCTTGAGACTGTGGAGGTGTACAAATCATCTTCAACGCCTTCATCCAAGACACCCTTTTCCTTGAAGACAGTCTTTTTCTCTGTCTTTTTCTCTGTCTTCTTGTTGCTGTTGTTGTTTCCAGTAAAGTTTTCGAAAATGGTACCTAGGGGAATGGCAACAGGTCTGTTTCCCAGCAACTTCTCCTGGTGGTGTCTCTTGGCCTCTTCAAAGCCAAACTTGATGTCGTCCACGATTTCCAGGAAAACATCACGGTTCTCGTAGATGAATGCTGATAGACCCAAGGCAATAATACCAGTGGTGGCAATAGGGATAATAGGGACTTTCAAAAAATGGGGCAAAATGTGTTAGTAAGTGGACATCTCTCTGATGTGCTCATGAATGGAAGACATGTGACATACTAGGCATTGTGTAGTGTATAGTTCTCCTTCAAATATGGTAATATGATATCAAATCAAGATAGTGAAGGTCCTGAGTCTTTATAAGAATAAAACAAGACGATCAAAATTATCAAATTTCAGAGCAAGCACAGCCAATTTGGAAAGCCGGCTGCAAAAATAAAAAATTGGAAACTGCCACAAAATTTGATCTACGCACCTTAGTTTTATGGAGAAAATGTTGTATTATCAGACAGAATAGTTATAAGAATGCTATGGACGTAATAAAGAAATAATATATATAGTATAAAAACATAAAAACACAAACACACACAAACACACACACAGGCGTAAAGGGTAAACGTCGAATTGAAAGTCTGGGGAGAGAGAGCATCAGAATAATAATTCAACATCAAAAACAAGCAAAACAGTATGATCTTGAACAATATGGTGACTCTGGGTATAGTTGTAAAGGATCAGAGTATCCCAACACAACCATAATGATATAAAAAAAGAGAAGAGGAGTAGAGTAATAAAAAAATTTGAGATTTAATAATGTCCGTTATCATCAAAATAAATTGTGAAAATGTAATAAGCGTGATATGATAGAATAGAATTGAATAAATGTAAATGATAACAGCTTCATTAGTAGAAAGTAGTAGTATTAGAATAAAGGAATATCAAAAAAGACAAAAAATTATAGGGGTAGTGTAGACCTGTTGCAATGATAAAATGGAAAAAAGCAAATAGTGATTGTATAAAACACAAAATAAAAGCAAAACAGTTAACAACAACAGAAATAATCAAACAAACAACAAACGGAGTATTGAATAAATTAAATCATCTCATCATCAGTACCTTTTTTTTACTTCTTTCCATCTTCCTTCTCCTTCTCCTTCTTATTTCCAAGTAGTCATTTGAAAGATGAATGAACTCAAATCAGTTAGATAGTAAATGTTCTTCCTTCTGTTCATTCAACCTTTGAATCCACCAGCTTGTTGATTGAAGACAAAACTATTACTTCTTCTTTGTCCAGGACCTCTAACACCTAATGGATTCTTGGAAAATGAAAGTCTAATCCCACCCTTGTTTGGGATGAGACCAGGTCTTGGTAATGTACTACCGTATAACTCAGCCAATGCCTTAGTAGCTAATGTAACATCGTCAAATTCAACAAAGCACATTGGACCATGACTATGTGCAGTTGGTCCAGCTCCATTCAATGCTCCACTAGTACCATTACCGCCATTAGGTTGGTTCTTGGTTCTGAAACTCAATCTTCTAAACCCGCGTTGTGGTGCAAATAATTGTCTTAATTCAGCTTCACTAGCATCTGGTGGTAAATTACCAACATAAAGAGTATTACATGGTGGATTCTGATCAGCTGGGTTGGCTGGTGGTGGAACTCTAGCCAATAATGACAAATCAACTTGAGAGGATGCTTGAGAATTGTTTGATGTTGGATTCATTAATGATTGGTTTGATGGATTATTAATATTAGTTGGAGTGGATAGTATGTTACTTGGTTGGGAGATCATAGAAGGTGCTGAGTTTGGAGCTTGTTGCTGTTGCTGTAGTTGTTGTTGAGGTCCAGATGCAGATGTTGAGGTTTGAGGACCTCCTAAGTTCATTTGAGGTTGAGAATTTGGTGCTATTATCGAAGCGCTTGTATTCAATGACAATTGTGAAGGAACTAGTTGATGGCTTGATGATGATGACAGTTGGTTGTTCAACAATGGAGATTGACTAAAGAATCCGGAATTCTGTCTTCTTCTATCCCAGTCAAGGCCATTTGGTGTTTGAGGAGTAGAAAAGACATTGTTGTTGCCATTATTGTTATTGATATTATTACCATTTGGAATTGGAACAGATGTTGAAACATTACCATTGATCCCATTATTTGGGCCATTGGCAGTCCATGGATCTCTAACCAATTGTTCATATTCTCTGGCATCTTGTTGAGATTCCATCAATAAAAATGATTTACCAATACCACTAGAATTTGTTGGAGTTGAAGCAGTTGGTGGTGCTGTAATTGGTGCATCATCAACAATACTGTTTTCAGGGATGGTTTCAGGATTAGTGAATGGATCACTGAATAAAAATCTTGATCTTTGACCACCTATGCTTGGTCTCTTGGCACTTGTGCTACCAATGTTCATATTCAATGGAATAGCATTTTCAATCAATTCAACATTCACATAGAAAGGATAAGTTGGTCCAAATATTTGAGTTGATTCCAAAATTTGTAGGTAATTTGATGCACTTGAGATGGTTTTGAATTTGGCAAATATTATAGGTTGATTATTAGAGTCAGCAACTAAATCCAAACCAACGTAGTCATTAGCCAAAGCAAATATACAATTGGCCTCTCTTATTGTAATATCATTTGGAATGTTTCTTATTTTCAAAGTGAATAGCTGTTGTTGTTGTTGCTGCTGTTGCTGCTGCTGCTGCTGTTGTTGTTGTTGTTGCTGTTGTTGTTGTAATATTAGAGGGTCCTCGTTCAAAGCCAGCGTGCTGATATTGCTAGCTAAATGCATAGGAGATGTTTGTGATGATTGTCTTCTATTATCCGCAAACCCATTCGATGAAAGATTCAACGAACCAGTGGTTGGAGAAACGGTTCCAGAAGATATCTTCATACCAGCATTTGATAATAATGGTGGTTGTTGCATATTAATGGACATGATGATAAAATGATTTGAATGCTAGATTATATGATGTTTTGAGTAATGAGATAATGAATATGTAGTTTGGTGAATCCTTTTTTAATGTTTGAGGTTGTTGAAATATATGGGGAGGGGGATATGACTATGACTAGTTGATAATGTCTTCTTCACTTCTCTTATCGGAAGTATCTTTTGTCTTTGATCTTTCTTGTGATTTCCTTTGAATGATGATTTGATGCAATACTGTTGTGTTTTGTCACTAAGATCCTTTAGAATCGTTATTGATTTCTTTCTAGGTCTATAGAAATATTTGGAGTTGATATTAATTTGAAGTTATTCCTATCAAAAGAGCTTCAAAATTAATTATCTCCGTTCTGCAACAATTTTAGTCTATTGAGTTTCCAGCTAAGTGTTGATGGGTTCAAAGGTTATGATATTGGTAATAGGAAGGAACGATGGGAATGCTTGAATGGATTTCCCAAAGTCCAGTGATTAATTAGATGTTTTACGCCACGCGTGTCTGAACAAATGACAAGCAGGATAACAGCTGAAAGCAATGGTAAAAGTCAATTGAAACAAGCTATGGATAGAGCTGTTTGTGTGTTTATGCTGATAAAGCCGCTTTGAAAGAAATTGGCAACAGAAGTTGTAGGTGATGGGTTGAAGAGTGTTGATATAGAGAGACTAAATAAGATAGAAATATGGGTTATTGTTATGGTTTTTTTTTAAGGATTGGAAAAAGTGCGAAAGTTGGTTGTCATGGAAATTTCAACGGTTTTTACCCTGCTTTCGCCAACAAACATTCGCGATTTTTGGCATGAAGCTGAGCTTCAACACATAGACTTATGCATATCAATATGAAGGTTGTTACTCTGAGAATATAGTTATGCCATTAACCAAGCACCAACCTCACTGCAGAAAGAGCAATCGCCACTAGAAAGAGCTGCTGAAAATTTTTCACAGGCTACATCCAGACACCCACCGCTAAACTTCCTAATCGGGAAGTACAAAATGAATCAGAAATATCACTGTTTGACAGGCTGTGAGATCTATGGCGGACCCTCGAACCAGTCTAAGAAGATGTGTAGATTCCAATTCATGTTATCTGAGATTAGTGGAGTGGCTGCTGGCAATTTACTGCTATTTGTGCTGCTTTATTGCAAGTTTCCATACAAATTTTGGAGGTCTGGCTCTGCAAAAGGTGTTCAGGTTGCTTATCTTTTTAGCGTGTCTCTCTTTCTTTCACTGATATGATTGATGATCAGCTCAGAAGTTTGAGATCCAATTTGTTGTCTAGCTCATATGCCTTAACAAGTGGCTAATGGCCAATCATCACAGAACAAGAACTAGACATATAAAGGTTTTGGAAATGGAGGCATTAACCGTAATCTAACGCCTGATAGCATTTGAAAAGTCAGTGATCAACACTTTGTACTCAAGGATAATCAACATTGTTGAACGAAGATTTGCCCTGTAATTGCAGGCAAAAAAATTACAAAAAAAAAAATATTGTAAGAATGTTCCGATGCGGGGAGTCGAACCCCGGTTTGCCCGGTGAAAGCGGACCGTGCTAGCCGTTACACTACATCGGATTTACAAAAATTTATAAAATCGCTGATTGCCAGTTTGTGTGCTGGTCACGTGACATGTCACGTGACTTTTCAAAAATAGCTCTGTACAACACTCTAATGGATTGATTGAATAGTTTGATGCTAAATAGGGTATCACACTCTCACCATCCATCAGGATTTAAGAATAAAGAATCAGCATATCCGCATCTAAATTTTGTGTATCTGCAAATCAAGTTTACCTAGTTCCGCAGGTGCTCTATCTGTTTTGATGTACGGTCTTTCACTAATCTTTAACCGCTTCGATCGTAAATCGTAAGTTAGTTTACGCTTTACTACATTCAGCTATATCATTAAAGCAATCTCTGTATAGTATCAAGTGTATGAGAAAAGTTATAAATAAACATAATTAAAATTAAAATAAGTAATTCAGGCATACTTCTTGAAGAATTGATGAGTCAATTCAACCCCTACAAAAGTTGCAGCATTTGCAGGGAAACTTCTTAGTAAAGCAGGACCTAACCCTGGGAAGAAACCCTTTATACCACCTCCATTCTTATAAATAGATTGAATGGCCTCCTTTGCGCTGATATTTCCAGCAACAGAGTTTGTTAATCTAGTCTTTATGGTATCTATTGGGAAAACAACAATCCACATGGACATACCAGCTAACCCACCAGCAGTTGATATGGATAACAATGATAGTTCGCCATCTTTTGTATTTGATAATTTTGTCAATTTTTCCTTTACTATTTCATAAGTGGCAAAATATATAGCAGAACCAGGACCATCTCTTGCCAAAGTAGCAACAGAGCCTTTAAATAATGATTTTACACCACCAGTTTGTACAATTCTTTTGATGGCATTGAGCATTGATTTGTTTGCAGTATCACTTTGTGTTTGTAAAACAATCTTTACTCTTTCAAATGGAGCAGCAACAAGAGTTGTTGGAATGGCACTGATGAATCCAGCAGCACTGATTTGAGGTATTGTGAATTTTGAAGCATCCACTTTGTAATAAGAACTGATGATTTGCTTTCCCTTATCGTAACCCCAAAAACTCACAGCAAACATTGGCGTCACACCAATTAGGGGAGGTATGACACCCTTATAGAAGCCTAGCAGTCCACCTTGCCTTAATATGGAGGAGGCAGCAGATACTGTTGATTTGTATTGACCAGATTGCATGCAAACTTTCATTAGATCGAATGGGTGGCCAGTGACGACGGCAGCAACACCACCGACACCACCAGCAACAATGGACTTGACGTTGTCCATCAATAGTGAGTCCACTTCCTCGCTCATTATATGTTTATTGTGGTTGGATTTTGAATTGAGTTGTCTTCTGATGTGTCTTGTGGATTATAAACAGGGCAAAGATTTGAGGATTGCAGACTGTATTTATACCAGTTTTATGGGGAAGGGGACGTGATCTCAGTTCAAGCTCGGCTGGAGGGACCTAGGGCCAGACTGGGCAGCAGAGGGTCATCTTCAGCAGTCTGTTTTGTGGGAAGGTCTGAAATGGAAGCAGAGGGATATACTTGGACAGGTATTTAGTGCTATTGATGGTGATTATGGTGGTTGTTAGGCAGGAGTAGCTGATTACTTTGAGTACGTTGCCTAGGCAGGAACACCAAACAAGAATCGCTTTCGTCCTTCTGGGAAAAATAAAAAAAAATATTCAAACTTGAACTTGATGATCAAAAAGAATAAACGAATATCACCAAGTTTGAACAGACAAGATGCTATATTCCAAAGAACTGTATATTGCTAGACTTGCTGTACAGCGTGCTTCATACTTGACACATGCAATTCAGTCATCAATTCTTGCCAATCCGTTAGATACAATCATCAAGTCTGATCATTCACCAGTGACGTTAGGTGACTACTCAGCACAGCTCATAATCATTGACTACTTGACCAAGAACTTCCCAAATGACAAGATCATCGCAGAGGAGAATTCCTTGGATATTGATGAAACGTTTGGTAAAAAGATAATGACTGAAATTAATCAATTGAAGATAAATGTTGATTACAAGAACTCATTTTCATCACCTCCATCCTTTGCCACAATAAAGCAAATCAAAGATACTTTAGACAGGGGAAATGCAGAAACAACAGATAAGGGAAGAGTTTGGTGTATTGATCCTATTGATGGGACAAAAGGGTTTTTAAGAGGTGACCAATATTCAATTTGTCTTGGTTTGATTGAAGATGGTGTTGTTAAACTTGGTGTCATTGGTTGTCCGAATTTGAATGTGTTGCAAGATGGTAAGGAGAAGGGTTCGTTGTTCTATGCTGTTGAAGGAAGTGGATCATATGTCTCATCACTATACAATAATGAAATCAAGATTGATGATTTAGAGACAAAGATTCATATGAAGACGGACTTGAAATCTACCAGTGAGATGAATGTTGTTGAAGGTGTGGAAAAGGGACATTCTTCACATGAAGATCAAAGCAATATAAAATCAAAATTACAAATCACAAAGACTACAAATTATGATTCACAAGTTAAATATTGTGTTCTTGGATATGGATTGAGTGAATTATATCTAAGATTGCCAGTCAACTATTCATATAGAGAGAAGATCTGGGATCATGCTCCAGGAAATATCATTATTAAGGAATCTGGTGGTATTGTGACTGATATGGATGGAAAGCAGCTAGATTTTAGTAAGGGTAGATATCTGCATAGTAAGGGAGTGATTGCCTCCAATGGCCAGTTCCATGATCAGATTATCAAGGTGATTAAGGAGGTTGTCAATCATCCTTGATTGCTAAAACTACGCCTCTATGGTGTATGGATGTACATTTTATGTTTTTCATTAGTGCCCTTTTCCGCCCAAACGTAGTAGTCAGAATCGCGAGGCAAAAAAAAAATAAGCAGCAGCTTGCCATAAAAATTTAGGTGTGGCCAATGGCAGCTTGAATTAAAAGACACGACCCACGATGGTGGGAATCAAGAATTTTTAAGTCATTGTGGTTAGCGTGCACCTTGGCGGTAGGTAGCTGCTTGTAGTTGTCATCTTATTCTATTGCTTCAATAGTAATGGTGTCTGTAGTCCTTTGCCTGACTCATCTCGCGCCAGACCAGCGCTCATATTATTATTCTTTGTTGGTGCCACTGTGCTGTCTCTTCCTACCGGAACTCGAAAAACTGGGGCAAGCTAGGCAGAAGCTAGGCAGCCTTCAGGGAACGTGTGGGTCGAGCTAGGCAGAACGCTCTGCCGACCGGAAGTCGCCCAGAAAATTTTTACAATGGCTCAACACCTGAAAAGCTAAAAAGTCACACAAGATTGCAAACTCAAAGAAATTCAAAAAATGAAACCTGCTACCTTGTTATCATCTCCCAGAAGACCATTACAAGGTACCTTACCTCCCATTCAAGACCCCATCACCCCAAACACTACGGTCAATCAATCAGCTGTCGAACTCTCAAGATCCAGAGCATTTCACCTTTACTTTCACTGAGCTGCTGTGTCTATCTTTTTTTGAAACAGCTCGAGAATAACAACACAAAACTCATCGATATCTTTAAACGCATACGTTACAGGTTATAACCATTATTAAATCCTCTTTCCCACATCTTCAGCATCATCCCCTATTATCACTTGTAATCGACCACATTTTTACCACTCATCTTTGACTTGTCTTAATATCATCCTCAACCTAATAGTATAAGTCATCTCAAGTAAAACCATGTCCAGAGAACCTGCCATTTCAAACTTATCATCTCAGTTAAGATCTGTGAATATAAATAATGATCCAAACAATGCTAATCAGAACACAAATACAAGTATAAATAACAGCAGGAATAATAACACTCAAGACCAACTAAGACAGGCAAATCCAAACATGACGCAGCAAACAGATTCAAGAATTACAAAATTCTTTAGAAATCTACCTAATGAAGGATACACTCTTTTCAGCCATAGGTCTGCTCCAAATGGTTTCAAAGTCGCTATAATCTTGAGTGAATTGAATTTGGATTATCAAACAATCTTTTTGGATTTCAGTCAAGGTGAACAAAGAGCACCGGAATTTGTACAAATTAATCCAAATGCCCGTGTACCTGCATTCATTGATCATAACAATGACAATTTAGCCATATGGGAATCAGGTTCAATCATCTTATATCTAGTTCAAAAGATGATTAGAGATTTCGGTGAATGTCCATTGTTTTCAAATGATTTGGCTGAACAATCTCAAATTACAAGTTGGTTATTCTTTCAAACTTCAGGTCATGCTCCAATGATTGGTCAAGCTCTGCATTTCAGATATTTCCACTCTCAACAAGTCCCAAGTGCTATTGAAAGATATACAGATGAAGTAAGAAGAGTCTATGGTGTTGTTGAAATGGCATTGGCTGAACGTAGAGAAGCCTTGGTTATGGAACTAGATGTCGAAAATGCTGCTGCATATAGTGCTGGTACAACTCCAATCTCACAATCAAGATTTTTTGAATATCCAATTTGGTTAGTTGCTGATAGAATATCTATTGCTGATTTAGCATTTGTTCCTTGGAATAACGTTGTTGACAGAATTGGAATTGATCTAAGAGCTGAATTCCCTGAAGTTTATAAATGGACTAAAAATATGATGAGAAGAACAGCAGTTGTGCGTGCTCTAAGAGGTGAAAGCTGATATTGTTGTAACTTGTCCTATTTTAATGACCCACATCTATCTTCAACTTCAGTTAGATTTCCTAATTTTACGATTTTGTCATGAAAGATTCCTGCATATCTACAAATCCTACTCTTTAATGTTATGTCTTCTTCAAAGAAAAAAAAAAGTTTGTAATCATTCAAATTTCTGTACTATCATCTAATTTATTCCTATTTGGTTATGTTTTTTGTTATTCTTCTCTATCTTAATAGATGAATATGCATTTTGTTATTTTCATCTATCTCAATAAACGAATATGCTTTGTTATTTATTTTGTTTTCTGATTTACACTTTTCCTATGTTTCTTTTCAACTAACTAGTCAACTCACAATTTTCACTTCAAGATAACCATGTTGAACAATCATAATTCAATGACTATTGATTTCGAAGCAACTTCCACTGCCTTTATGGATTTGGAAATCCCATAAATTGATAAGAAAACAATAGCAAGTAATGCCCCAAACCCAATCAAAACTGCTCCCAGGATCAATAAACAGTTCATGAGTATTATCCAACCATTCCTCCAATTTTTATTACATTGATTTCTTGTGCTATTGTTAGGGTAGTAGTTCTTTTCAACTTCAAAATTATCATTTTTTGGATCAAAGACGCCTAAATGAGACGAACCACTCGATATCATTGATTTTAACATCTGAAATCCTGAGGGAGTACCAACTGCTGTTTCATATGCGAAATATTCTCCATTTGGCCCTCTATTATTATCATTATCATGCATGTTTTCATTTTGTTCTGTATAGTAGTATGGTGATATCGTTCGTGGAGGTGTGGTTGATGCTGTATTTGTTGACGATGGTTTTTGACATTCCATGAATGACAATTCGATGTCTGTGGATGAGGTTGAGTTTGGAGAGTGTATGGGAGAGTCCAAGTAGGCAGGTTCTGGCTTAGTTGGTAATATTGAATGTAATTTGCTTAAAGTTTCAGGAAACTGGGTATTATCATCATCATCATCTTGATAATAGGATTGATGATCTTCTAAATCGACATAAAATGAACTTCTAGCGCTGTAGTAAATACTGCTATGGCAACTCATCAATGGAAAAGTACTTTGTTGTAGCTCCTAATGCCTGTCATGAAAAACTCAACTATAATACAAAACAATAATCATTCTTTATTTCAATAACTTTCCTCACGAGAAATTGGAGTAATATTGAATATTTGAATGTGAGAATATTAGTTTTCGTTTTGAGGTCTATACGGCCTGTCACATATTGGAAAGTGGCTCCATTGCAGCCGTGAAGATTATCCATTTCTATCCAGAAAGTGTCCAGGAGTGTTATATATTTCTCTTATCCATGAGGTATAGCTGTCTGTTGAGATTGATATATCTGTTCCATTTAGTAAAGTACTTACAAGTTACCACTGGCCAAGATGCTATTGTCTTCGGTGAGCCAACAAAGAAAACTTGAAAGCCGTCCCGGTAGGCGCAACATTTCTGTAAGAGATACCAGTTATTCTTTAAATTCTTCTATATCTAGTCTAATTTGAAGCTGATTTCTCGCTTATTAAACTATGACAGATTAAACAACCTATATATTAATATTATAGTACTAGATGCTCAAAAAAGCCAAGTTAAATCAAATTTTGTAATTTGAAGAGTAAACTAGTACCCACTGTGGAATTTCGAATATCGTTAATATGTTTACAATTCTATGAATTTAGTATGATTCGAAATTTGTGCTCAAAGCTTATGAAATAAGATAAAAGAGCATTAATACTATTGATTATTGCTTATTAGGTTCTTACTAATCCAAAAATGAGTAATTTTTGACTATTTTACTGAATTTTACAAGTACTGTTGCACTTTTCTCAAAAAACCGGCCTATACAGATCTCACGTCGATAAGCTGAAAAATGAAATTGAATATTTATGCAAGAATAAGTAGCTGGAGTTCCTGATGGGCAATTCTTTAATTTTCAAATTAGTTTATACTGTTGCTCTCAGGATCAGTTACTAATACGCAGTGATCGACGGATCAGTGTTGGAAGGTCCAATTAAGCTCAATTTATTAAGTTTGGAAGTACTTGCTTGTTTTCGAATACAGTTCTACTACTTGAACATATGAACTAATGATTCACAATTCTTGTCTATAAAATTCATAAATATTAAGATCTTCAAACACTGCTATATAATATTTAACGTCAAGTTAAACGAATGTTAAAAAGTCTCTCTTTTTTTTTTTCCTTCATCTCTGTCATCAACACTAAATAATAGAAGAAAAAAATAAAAAATCAAACAACATGTAATGTAAACTCTCCAAACACACCTTTCCTTTGTCTATCCTGTAATTGTTATTATCATTTCTGATGTACTTTCCTCTATCAAAAACGAAAAGTCTTTCTTCTTTCTTTATTATTATGTTCAAATCAAAAAACAAGTATCAGAATAAAATCAAATAAGGTAAAAGAAGACTCAATGAGGAGGCATAAAGATATGAATATTATAATTGATATGGATTTTTTTTTCTCTCTTTTTCTAATTTGTATTAAATTCAACAAATTTATTTGCTCTTGATGAATTCTTCACCCTTAGTGATGTTCTTCTTTAAACCATCTTGAGCAACCTTTAATAATTCATCTTCTTCTGGGGAGGTTTCACCAATAGACCAGATCTTGGTGATACCTTGTGGACCAACAGTGACCTTTGAAGAGAAGAAATCAATACCTTGATCCTTGAATAATGGAGAATCAACAAATGATTCAAGAACAACGTCACTTTCACCACTCAAGGCTTCCAACAAGTGGTTGGCAAAGATTGAACCGGCATTGGCCATGGATAATGTAGCGGAACCAGCACCGTTCTTGGCCTTAACGACTTCATCACCACCGAATTGGATTCTGTGGATAAGAGCTTCCTTTTGTTCCTTTGATAATCTCATATTGTGCTTGTTTTGAGATAATAATGGGACAATGGTGTTACCAGAGTGACCACCAACAACGGTGATGGCTTCGGTGGTTGGATCAGTACCAGCGATTTCACTGATAAATCTCTTGGCTCTTGAGACATCTAATGTAGTGACACCAAACAATCTCTTTGGATCATAAGTACCATTTTTCTTCAAGACTTCAGCAACAATTGGGACAGTTGAGTTGACTGGGTTTGAAATGACACCAATAAAGGCCTTTGGAGCATTCTTTGAGATGGCTTCAGCTAAACCGGCAACGATACCAGCATTGATGTTGAAAAGATCATCTCTTGTCATACCTGGCTTTCTTGGGACACCAGCTGGGATCAAAACGATATCAGAATCCTTTAAAGCAGCATCGATACCACCTTCAACTTCTGGAGTGAAACCAGTGACTGTTGAGTTTGTTGGGATGTGAGATAGATCAGTGGCGACACCGACGGCACCCTTGATATCATAAAGAGACAATTGAGTGACTTTTTGGTTCAACTTCATCAATAGAGATAAAGGTTGACCAATCCCACCACCAGCACCAAGGACTGTGACTTTGAAAGCGGCTGAGGCAGAAGAGGAGAATTGTCTTTTGGCTTGTGTTCTAAGCATTGTATGAAAGTTGTGTGGTTGTGTGTGTAGGTTGTTGTAGATTTGAAAATGAATTCAATTGACAATATTAAGTGAGCAAAGAGAAAGGGGGCAAATTGACAAGTTTATATAATAAAGAACTGGGATAGACTGCCAAACTTGACGGCCCTGGGAAAAAAAAAAATCAAGCGATGGTCATGTTACAAAAGATAAAATAGTTAAAATAATCCGAAGTTACGTAAGCGCTGACATAATCAGATGGGCCAATCAGAGCGCGCGAAATGGTCACGGGCGCAGGTCGGTCCCGCCAGTGGGAGGTGCCGGCTTCCGAGCATGGCTCCTGCTCAGCGCGCCAACTTCACCAGCAACACCTGCTTCACCTGTCCTGGGCGCTAGATGTTTGTTGCCATTGATGGTGCTCGTCGCTCGTCAACGCTTTGTTGGACCTCGTTGGTCGTGGGAAAACAGGCGGTTCAAAGCGAAAGTACTCTCATTGATCAAATACACCCTGTGAAGTTTTTTTCCCAGTGATTGATGACCTGATTAGAGATTTCCTTTCTCCTTTCGCTCGAAGGACGCCATATCTTGATCAGAGCTAAACATTTAAACGTTCCAATAGCCGCGCTCAGATGGTTCACTGTTCAGTGGTTCAGTGTATTATATCCAGCCATCCATTGCCAATTACCCACAGTAATGCTTTATGGTCATACACGATATGAGAACAGAAGTCACTTCAATTGAGTGCTATTACGACTTGGGAGTTCTTGGTATTCAAAGGGAGCCCCCACTACTAAATCTCTCTCCAACCTCAGCATAGACATGGCATTAGCAACCACAATGGTTTATTATGCTGACGATTATATATATATCAAGATATCTACAATAACCATCAAGTCATCAATCGCATGTCCCACCTTCTATTTAGATCATTAACAGATCATAAATTAGATCATAATCGATAAATTTTCAGATTTTCAGTTTTTTTTTTTAATAATTTTGACACATAAATTTCAAAATCTGTTTATATGCAAGGAATATCAGAGATATATCTTCCATGAAGCTTTGATTTAGCGACTAGTCTACATTATACTGAAAATGCTTAATTTCAAGACGGAATGAGTAAGCTTATCAATGGTATTATCATAGCATACTGATATATATATCATCTAATGTAATCAACAAAGACAGAATCAAAAGTGTTTGGGCTTTGAATGTGAACTTTGAAGCGCAGAAGCTTTGGAAAGTCCCGTCCTTTGGTACCTTTTTTTCGTTTCTTGAACTGAAGAGGCTATTCAGAAGATTCAAATGAACCTCTGGGGTCAACACATTACCAACGTCAATCACGGAATGAACCATCAATGAACACAGCTCTCATATCATTATCCTGTTCTCCCGCGTTTGATCTTTGCTAGTGGCTATTTCGCTATTTCGTTTCGACAACCAAGTGACAGCTTTCGAAATTTTGAAAAACTGGAAAAAAACCGTCCGAAGCAGAACTTATATAGAGCAACAAAGCCGTTGAACACATCATATCCGCTATTCAATCATATCATATCGAAAGAACAAAGATGACCAAAGTTCCAACTCCAAGAACATTATTAATCCGTCATGGGTAAGTTTAGTGATTTATGATTTATGATTTATGTTTTATGAATTGGATCTGAGTATAAAAATAAAAATAATTGACAAATAATGAATGTATACTAACAATCACCTTTGCAATCACGCAACTTGATCAGTCAAACTGAATGGTCTAAAACAGGACAGTATACATCATTTACAGATTTGCCATTGACAGAAAATGGACAAGAACAAATGACGAATATTGGTGAGAGACTCTTTTCTTCCAATTTTTTGAGTACAGAGACAATCAAATATATCTTTACATCACCAAGAAGACGTGCGATTGAATCATTAAAACTAGTATTATCCACTGTTCCCGAGCCAGAGAGATCTCAATTCAAGATCATTGTGGATAATGACATTAGAGAATGGGAATATGGTGATTATGAAGGGTTATTAGGATCTCAAATCAAAGAATTAAGAGCACAAAGAGGATTAAACAGTGATGATTGGGAAGTTTGGACAGATGGATGTGAGAATGGTGAACATTCGAAGGATTTAGGATTGAGATTAACAAGATTCATCAAGAGAGTGCAAAACATTCAATCTAAGGCATTATCCAATGGTGAAGCTTGTGATATTTTGGTTTTCAGTCATGGTCATACATTGAGATACTTGTCAGCTTTATGGTTTGGTAATGGAGCCAATGAAGAAGTGGATGAAGCCAGAGCCATTTATGAGATTTCATACAAGCCATTAGATGATAGTCATGCGGCAAGCAACGCCCATGAGATTGAGGTTGTGGATGTGAAGACATATGACTATCTTGTCAAGAATCCTAACTTCATCTTGGATACTGGTGGAATCATCTGTCTCAGTTATGCTCACAACAGCATTGATGAGCCATGTTTGTCGCTGAGTGGAGCCTTTGACCTGTCCTAGATGTATAGCATATAACCATCTCCGTATATATACAAAATGAACTACACACTTTATAAGCACTATGTATAACTGTACAGCCAAAACTAGAGAATTACCCTGCCCAAAAATCAAAGATCCGCCACACGACTTTTCCCTACAAAAAATTAAAAAAAAAATGGCGTCTGATTTTTGATTTTTGAATGTGTCAGCTTTATCTTTTCCTCTGCTTAAAGCTTTACAATTCCCACAAGGACCTCCCAGTAACCGCTAGCTTCTCGTTGCCATCACACATAGAAGCCGCTGCCTGAACCCACACACTGCTGCCCACCTGACAACACACACCAAGCCAGAAACAACACACACCTCCCCTGCCCACTCGGTCGTTGCTTGGTTATCTGGCCCTTTGTTTTTGTTTGAGATTAACACCAGAGGCAACCTTTGAAAGCGTATACGTGACTCACAGACCAACAACGACAAACAACAACATTAAACAACAGCCGGTCTCTCTTGGAACACCTCTCTGCGATCAAGCTATTACTCGTTATTTACTCTGAGGTCTGCCCTGCCCCTGGCTGCTTGCTGTCTCCATCCCAGCCTGTTTTCGATCCCTAGAGATCCTTATCGTTGCCACCAAGGGATTCCTGAGAGTCTTTAAACATCTATTTGAAATTCCCAAATAATACATCACATCTAGCTTCATCCCATCCATACTACACTCTTCACTTCTATCGGATTCTCCCACATTTATTTTCATAGCATTTCTTCATCAGCATATTTTCTTCATCCTTATCAATCAAAGCTCTAAACACCACAACTTTTAGACACTCATATAGCAAAACTTATAAATCAACAACAACAAGAACAACAATAATAACTCATCATGTCCTCACAAAATACATTCAATAACGAGTCCCCAGTGGTAGATTCAAAAGTTATTGGTGAATACAAAATAGGTGATGAAATTGGAAGGGGTAGTTTTGCAAATGTCTACAAAGGCCTCAATTTAAAGACTCACAAACCAGTCGCGATAAAGGCTGTTTCAAGATCAAAGCTAAAGAATAAGAAATTACTAGAGAATTTGGAGATTGAAATATCCATCTTAAAGGAATTGAAACATCCTCATATTGTGGAATTATTGGATTCAAAGCAAACTAGTACTCATGTTCATTTAATGATGGAATATTGCTCACTAGGAGATTTATCATTCTTTATCAAGAAAAAGAATGATTTGATTAAGAAACATCCATTAGTTAAGACCATGTTCAACAAATATCCATCACCTTCACAAACTTCAAATGGATTAAATAAGATTCTGGTTTTAAATTATTTGAAACAACTATCATCTGCTTTGAAATTCCTAAGATCAAAGAATTTGGTCCATAGAGATATCAAACCACAAAATTTATTACTTTCACCTCCAATGATTAATAATGAAGATGATTTCATTAGATTAGGATATGTTGGTTTGATTGATTTACCAATTTTGAAAATTGCAGATTTTGGTTTTGCAAGATTTTTACCAAGTACAAGTTTGGCTGAAACGTTATGCGGATCTCCATTATACATGGCACCAGAGATATTGAATTATCAAAAATACAATGCCAAGGCAGATTTATGGTCTGTTGGTGCGGTCTTGTATGAAATGTCTGTTGGTAAACCTCCTTTCAAGGCTGCCAATCATTTGGAATTGTTTAACAAGATCAAGACATCAAAGGATAATATCCATTTCCCTGAATCTAGTACAGCATATTTGGATCCTCAAATTAAGAGATTGATTTGTTCTTTATTGAAATTTGAACCAACTGAAAGAATGGGATTTAATGAATTTTTTAATGATGAATTAGTCAACTATGATTTGAATTTATTATTGGATCAAAATAATTATGTTAATAAAGATGTTAAATTAGATTTATCAACCATAAATGATAATCTGTTCATCTCAGAATACATTACAAATGATGCAAGATCAATCCAAAGAACAACACCTTTGGCAAAGAATATCATCAAGGAATTACCATCAAGTTCCCCAACTCCAACCCCAACTCCAACTTCAACAGCACCAGCTATAACCACAACAACTTCGTTCAAGAATTCAAATGAAGGTACAACATCGAACACTGGTAATGTCACACCTTTGATTAAACAAATCAGCCAAAGGGATATTCAACCAATCCATAACAACACTCCAAGAAGAAGTGATAGTCATTCTGCTGGTGTAAATTCTTCATCATCAGCCAATACATCAACAATAAGACCAGTTGTCACTCCATCTGCAAACAACACGAACAATGCCAGTAACTCATCATCAACTGTTGTTGAGAAAGAATATGTCTTTATCGAAAAGACTGCTGTTGAAATCAATGCATTAGCTGATGAATTAGCCAATGCTGGTACTGGTGCCGGTGCAATTGCCTTACCAAACACACAAGGTCGTCGTCGCTCATCAAGAACCTCATCAGGCGGCTCTACTAGTGCTAGACGTTCATCATTCGATAGACGTATTTCAATATCAATATCACCAACAAATGCTCTATCCAAGGCATTGGGTTTAGCTTCGACAAGATTATTCGGTAGTGTTGGTCCATCAATGTCAAACACTTCTCCACCAGCCAACAATCTTTCGACTATCAATAGTTCGAATAATTCATTCACCAACAATATCATTCTCAACTCAACAAATCATATCATCAATTATAATCTTTATAAGTCGAATACTGATTTTGATTCAAATATCATCTTACAGCTGGAAAGTTTAGCTACCAAGGCTCATGTCATCAATTTGTTTGCAGAGGTTAAATTCAGTCAATTGATTCCATCACCACCTTCTGCAAATTCATATGCTATTGAAGATGATTCTGATAGTGAATCAACACACAATAATGATGCTGACGGTGATTTAGATGATCATTCATTACCACCTGAACTGATTAAGTCATTGGCAGATGAAGCTTGCTTGCTTTACGTTAAGACTTTATCATTATTGGCCAAAGCCATGAATGTTGCAAGTGAATGGTGGCACAATAATAACAACAAGCCATCTCCAAGACTGAATGAAATTGTTCAATGGATTAGAGATAGATTCAATGAAGTTTTGGAAAAAGCCGAGTTTGTTAAGCTGAGATTACAAGAAGCTGAAAGACAAATCTATTTAAAGGGTGGTGTTGTTAACCAAGACAGAATTTTTGCAGAAAGATTAATTTATGATCGTGCCTTGGAAATCGCTAAGAACACTGCTAGATCTGAAATGTCTGGAAATGATTTATTGGGTTGCGAGCTGGCTTATTCAACTTCTATTTGGATGTTGGAGGCATTGTTGGATTACGACAATGAAAGTGAAAGATTGGAAGAGGGCGACAAGGAAATGGTTGAGAAATATATTGAAAGTATTTCAAACAGACTAGGTGCATTAAAGAAGAAACTTGAGAATTGAGTTTATTATTATTTCGTTGATAATTTTGGCTATATGAAATATCTTCGCTAAAGTTTTCATTTCTATTTACAAGTAATATCCTTTTTTATCCTGTTGATCAAAGTTATCAACATCAATTAGGCATATTACATATTTCAGTTCTTATCATATCGAATCAGGGAAAATCATAAAACATTAAAGATATTTTATATGCAATGATAGGGTTTATCATTGTCTTTTTTACTGTACAATAACACACACACATACAACATATATTATTTATATGTTATTTACTTATATGGGGAGGAAATCATTTTATCATAACTACATATTATTACTATTGGGTCTTTTACTTTTATTTTCACTTTTACTTTTCTTTTCTTTTCTTTTATTTTATTTTTATATCATTGATGTGTTCATTCTTTATCATTATGGAACATTTCAATGATTCTTATTTGAGATTGAAATGCTCATATCTCCATTCCTGATTGTTCATTCCTGATTGTTCAATGTCAATTGGCAAGCTTTCTATTTATATATACAGAGAAGTTTCAGTTGGTGAGTTCATAGCTTTACGGCTTCATTTTGTAAATTATTCAAGATAATCTTTCTACGATGCTCAGCTCTGGATTAATTGATTTATCACAACCGCATCGTTTTGATTTCTATAATGATTTTTGTATACATAAGTTCATATCAATTACTGGAAACGAGATTTGTTTCCTGCTTTAGTGCTTTAGTCAAACTTGATTCAACTTCAGGAATGTCAAATTTCTCAACCAACTTCTTGATGATTTGTTCATTCAGCAAAATCTTATCAGAAGGAGTAGATAATGATTGATAAATTTCATCTAACTCCGCTGAGTCTTGTAGTGATAACCCATTATTCGCTGAGATATACTCCAAATGTTGAGCTCCAAAGACTGCTTTCAGGTTACAGTACAATCTATAAGCAACGTAGAACCCTGGAATATTTGGAACCAATGGGATCAATGCAAATGGAATGGTCAATGGTAAACCAACCATGTTCAAAATACTCTGTTTTCTATGATATGCTTGTCCATTCTTCGATAGAGCTATTATCTCTTGCTGAAGAGTAGAGGTGGAGATTATTGAATTTGGGAAAAGAACTGGAATTTTTAACAATGAGAATTCATCTGATATTTCCTTATTTGATAGCAGTATATATGATTTTGCATCTTTGTCATCTTTATGAGATATCTTATAAGCTTGTCTTAGTAGAGCTGATTTTGATGGGAATGATTTCAAACTATCCTCAGACCATGGAATTTGATCCAGAAATCTATCAACACCAGATACGATCTTTTTATTGTAAAATCTACCAGAATCTCTCATATTATTCCAGAACTTCAAAGCCCAAGTAGATGCTTTGTTCTCATACTTCACCAGTTTTGAGTCTGTATTCAATAGCTTGTCTTTGTTATACTTGAAATAAATGAATGACTTATCAGTTGAGATTGGGATCACCAAAATATTGGCCAAGCTCTTTGAAGTATTTGCAACAGGTAATGATGAAACAAACGATCTTTTGAGTTTAGGAAAACCAGCTGTATCTAATCTATTCAAAAACAGCATTTGCCTTGCTGTTGAGTTTATCGACATCTTGAAGTGATAAAGATCTATGAGTAAGTTGAAAAAGTGCAGAAAATTCGCTGTGTTGTGTGCAATGGATATATTATGAGGTAATGTGAGTGATATAGAAACCAAAGATCAATGTGAATGGTAATGATAAGATGGAGGAGGCAATGTTAATTTCTGCAGAAAGATGATGATGACTTTCTGGATAGCAACTGCAATATTGGTGTCCGGGTGTTGATGTTTTAGACACTGCGATGTACTAAGCATGTTCTGGCTGGTCTGTTGATCAGTGAGATTGATTAGTTGTCAGATAATGAACAGATTCCAATGCAAATGACAGTGATACATTGAAAGCATTGGTTGACTAGGAACTTTGACGACGCTGATCATCAGTCGTATAATATCAAGATTGATACTGTCACAATTGACGACCAAATAGCCTAATAAATTAAATATCAGATAGTCCAATTGATGAGCTTATAACATGATTGATAAACTAACAAATGAATACCACCAAATCCCCGACCATTTGACTGCATCACGTCAGCTCATCCACCATTACTCCCAAACACTCACAAAATTGACACTGTTACCCGTCCAAGAATTTGAGAAATGTGGCCAAACCGGATTTATCTCTTTGATAAGTTCATAGAGCTGTGTTTACTGCCACAAAGAGTTCACAAGACATATTATAAACGACATATCCACCTCGTTGTTCCATAAACTGGAGTTGCTATTACTTTTGGAAAGACAAGAGGAATAACCTGTACTAGAAGAGCTACTGTTGAGCTACGAACTGCTGCTGTTTAGAAGATAGCTACCATACCCTCTGTTTATACGAATTGTGCTATTTGATTCTCATCCCCCTATTGTTCCCACTTTCACAAGCTTTACCACATAAATAACATACAATGGATGTCGACGACATTGAGAAACAGCTACCCAAGGCCTACTATCCAAATGATAACTCTTCCGATGGCTCTCCACCTTCACAACTTCATTCTCCTACATTACCTCAAAGAGCATATTTCACAAATGGTAGCAGCCATATAAGTTCCAATAATTCATCCAAGAAGCATGCTGCTAGAATGCTTAGCCCCTATAACCAACTAAGTAGCTACCATCATGAAGCTGTAACAGTTCCACCATATGTCTTATACAGCATTGCCAATGATCCAAATTCTGATAAACCATCGAAAAATCCAAATAATCAGATGATTGACCCATATATATCTTCGTTGAACGGAAATTGGTCTAACCTATTGACCTCCATTGATGGAACAACAGCCTATGCCAAGGGTGTCATGAACTACGAGACTGAAGCACTGAACAAATACCCTGATTTGGAAGGAAAATGGGGTGGTGATGAAAGATTAAGACATTATTTGAACAATGAAGATTATTCAAGAAGCAGGTCAAACCAAAAAAGAAGCTGGTATTATTTTGGTTTTGGCTCAAACAAGAGTAAAGCTGGTGATCCTGATACAGATGATGAGAAGCTTGAGGGAGATTACAGCAAAACTAGATCAAAAGCTGGTTATTGGATGTCTGTTGATAGAAAAGATGAATGGATTCCATATTTGAGAAGAATATTTCTTTACAATAACTATCTTCCATTATGCTTCAGAATTCTGATGTTCATTTTAAGTGCAATATCACTTGCCATTGCCTGCTCAATCTTCAAGAATTCAAGAAAGAAATATCAAATTTTGATTGATTCTGCCTATGAACGAATTGACCAACAGCCAAGCACAATTATGGCCATTTGTGTTCAAAGTGTGGCACTTGTTTACTTAGTTTATATTGCTATTGATGAATTCAAATCCAAACCTTTGGGGATTAGAGATCCGTTAGATAAAATGAGATTGATTTTGTTGGACTTGTTGTTCATCATATTTGCTAGTGCAAATTTGTCGTTGAGTTTCAATACCTTGTTAGATGGACAATGGGTATGTGCCATTGACCAATACTCTAGGTATCCAAAGGTTGAGATAATTTGTGAAAAGCAGAAAACATTATCAGCATTTTTATGTATTCTGTTGGTAATGTGGGTCCTTACTTTTTCAATCAGTATTATGAGAGTTATAGAGAAGGTTTCTAATTCACCAGGTCCAAGATAAGTATCTGTTCACGTTGGCCTATATGATTACAATTGTTTTATTCCATTCAATAATATAATGACGTTTACAATTATCAGTCTCAATTTATGATTGATTACATGTATGAATATCTGACTATTATCTTTACGTAGCTATATGAAAACCAAAAAATGTAACAAAAATATATTATAAGAATCATCTCTATGGTATGCAGTAAGATATACACTCATGGTTTTTGAAGTGGATATGTGTTCCAAAGTAATGAAAAATGAGAAAGTATGATCACGATTTTTTAGCAGTATCGATTTACCATTTCATATAGTTCAATACTAACATGAAGATGAACCCGATCTTTTTGAAAAGAGTTAAAAAACTAATTGCAACAATAAACCAATAACCACAAATCAACAAGGTGAACCTTAGTCAAGCAATGTACTTTTTTAATCACTTGCTTCAGCGAATCTATCAGAGATAGATTGTATCAACTTTTCAAATTCAACTTTACCTTCACTTTCACCTCTGCTTGGTTCAAAGAACTTAGCAGATGAAACAGCATGCTTAACATCAGCAGTTTGTTCAGATAACTTAGACCAGATAGCACCATTTGCTACTGATTTTTGAGCTTCGTCATAGTAACCAACAAAGGCTCTCATCATATCAAAAGTTTTCCAGATTGGACAGAAGGCATCATATGTGGAGTAACCATTCTGTTGTAGGAAATCTTCTTTGACTAAGTTTGCAACATCTAAAGTAATCTTATCAGCATCTGATAGTGATGATTTACCGACTAATTGAACAACTTGTTCTAATTCTTCAGCATTTGATAAGATTTCTTTTAGTCTATCTCTTAGACTTGGGAATTCTGGATAGTTTTGATCATAATATTTGTTTAAGACTGTGGTGTATTTGGAATATGAGACTGAGGTGTTAACAGATGGGAAATGTTTTCTTTGAGCTAATTTTTTATCTAAACCCCAGAAAACTTGTGTAATACCTAAAGTTGAGGTAGTAACAGGATCTGAGAAATCACCACCAGCTGGGGAAACAGCAGCAACAATGGAGACGGAACCAACACGATCTGGAGAACCTAAAGCAATAGCTTTACCAGCTCTTTCATAAAAGGAGGCTAATTTGGCACCTAAATAAGCTGGGAAACCTTGATCAGCAGGCATTTCACCTAAACGACCAGAAATTTCTCTTAAAGCTTCAGCCCATCTTGAAGAAGAATCAGCAATCATAGAAACATTCTTACCTTGATCTCTAAAGTATTCAGCTAATGTAATACCAGTGTAGATAGAAGCTTCTCTGGCAGCGACTGGCATATTGGAGGTATTGGCAACTAATGTTGTACGTTTCATAATTGGTTCCTTTCTACCGTTGATTTCAGTAAATAGTTCTGGGAATTCCATCAAGACTTCGGCCATCTCATTACCACGTTCACCACAACCAATGTAGATAATACAGTCAGAGTTAGAGTATTTGGATAATGATTGAGAAATAACGGTCTTACCACAACCAAAGGCACCTGGAATACATGTAGTACCACCTTGGACACATGGGAACAAAGAATCCAAGACTCTTTGACCAGTATATAATGGGTAATCTGCACTTAACTTTTCAGCAACCGGTCTTGGAACACGAACAGGCCAAGTATGGAACATTGAATATTTAGAAACTTTACCGTTGAATTCAACTTCTAATAATGGTTCTGCAATGTTGTAAGAACCAGCTTGAGCAATGGAAACAATTGTACCACGAGCTCTTGGTGGTAATAAGATCTTATGGTCATCTAACAATGAGTTTTCGAAGACAGTACCAAAGATATCACCACCACTAATATGATCACCAACTCTTAAATTGGCAGGAGTGAAGTCATATTTGATTGATCTATCTAATGATGGAATATCGATACCTCTTGGAATATAAATGGAGTTTGAAGCTTCCTTAATAGCCTTCAAAGGTCTTTGAATACCATCGTAAATTGTTTCCATTAAACCTGGACCCAATTCGACAGATAATGGTTTACCAGTTCTCAAGACTGGATCACCAACTGTAACACCTGCAGTTTCTTCATAAACTTGAATTGTTGCCTTGTCACCTTCGATTCTAATAACTTCACCAACCAAATTTTCATGACCAACCTTGACTAGTTCGTACATAGCACAACCAATCATGTTTTCAGCAACGATGACTGGACCTGAGACGGAGTAAATTGAACCATATAAGGATTCTTCATGATCTTCTAAAGAGATACGCTTGATAGCTTTACGAGCATTTTCAATTGCACCAGCCTGTAGTTCATAAGGAGTGATGTTGTTAGTATATAAGAAAGTTGATTTGTGATTATAAGGACATCGAGACAATTGGAGGTTGATGGGCCATGTGTAAGAGATAAAGAGTTTTCTCCTTATCGACTCAACAACATCCAACTTGAACCTGAGTATCCCAATGACAGCATCAAATGGAGACGTACCATATTGTAAATATATATGAGTGGATATGTGTTTGCTTAAGCCGGGAAAGGTCTTCAATAATGCAATTGATGAGCAAATACGGTGGTTAATCTAGCTATCGAGTTTATCTTCAAAATCCTCGAAATTAATCACTTTCAAAATTCTGAGCGAATCACGAGAAGTTACCCAGAAAAATAAAATTTACCCGGAAATAGGAAAAAGGTGCTGCTGGTGCTGCTGGTGATGTCAATGATTATTAGTGGGAAAGTCGCAGAGAGAAATTTGTAGTAATACGACAGTCATAGCAAATAACATACTATTTATGATGAACTCTAGAGCGTATTTGGCCTCGTGTATGCGATTTTTAAGTGTAACTAGATTCGACGATGATCTCGATGAGCTTGGCCATGAACTCGAAGATCTATATATCACGAACAATCAGTGATTCCACCAAGATACATACAGCATCTTTGACAGGGTTCGCTTAAAGAGATGATTGAAGACTATATCTCTACTCACTTGATGCATTCGTAGACTGTGACGTTCTGTCTTGTCCCTTATGTCGGCTTCGCCCAAAATCGTCCAACTCATCTTACTTGATATTTAAAATTACAACTACAATTATAATCAATTCAAACACACAATAAATCATACATTTGAGAAAAAAATTCTTTTTCAAAACGGACATATAAGTTCAAATAGAACATCAATAGAAACCATAACCAATCACAAATAAATGAAATCAACCAAAATTTTAATCAACGCACCATATGAAAATATTAATAGATATTATAATAATAATAAAACCAAGATAACCAATTAATAACTTAAAGTTTAATAAATACCATCATAAAAGAGTTCTTTGATAACAACAGCACCTTCAATATTTAAACCAATATTCTTTTGAATCGAAAATGTAAATCACCATCAAGCAATTTGAAACACCCTTCTATAGCAGCATCAATCAATCTTTAAAATAACTACATCCGCTTATTTGGATCTGGCTCTAACTTTCCGTCTCTTTCTCTTAAGTCTTCTGACTCTCTTCTTTCTCCACTTGTTACGCATCCTATTAATATTAAGTTTATTGTTAGCAAATCAGTTTCCCCAAAATATTTCAAGACATCACAATGAACTCAAATTGAGGTAGTTGAAAGTGAATCTAGTTCAATTGAGTAGCCATTATTAATTTCATTGTGATACTAGTGTTGATTATTTGTATTCAAGGTACATACTTGAAGAGTTGTTAATACGTTGGTTATAGAATTAGTAAAGTAGAAGAAAGAAGAAAATTCACATTCACTTTTTTGTAATGTCGAAATTTCAATTTTTCGGGTAGCAACAAAATTTTGCGCAGTCACAGATTTGTTAGGGCTAACTTTAAAAACACGTGACTCAAAATAGGGCTTTTGACAAACTCCGTATTAGGGTTAAATTAAATTCTTTATCAAGTTACAGGTTAGTCTATGTTGATTGTCCAAGTTCGAATGTGTATAGATTCTAAAATATATATGTTCATTGAGGTTAATAGTTACCCCCATAGTCACCATCTAATTGGATATTACATGTAAACAAGTCAACAACGTCTCTCCACATATCTGAAAACATTTCGGTTGTAAGTTGCCAACACCCATCTTCATAATCATCCTCTCGATTATATCCATTGATACCTTGATTCACAAATCTAGGTTCATCAGTTCCCGGCAAGATCTGATTTTTGGTTAACATCAGTATATCTTGGTCACTGAATGGAAAAACATCAGGTGTAGTTGGAGTGGTTTCCTGGGTCACTTCATTAAGCGCAGATGGAGAAGACTCTATAGGAATAGTTTGAGCATCATTATTCTCATCAGTGGCATTTGTATTCTCCTGAGATCTAGCACCAACATTGTTTCCATCGGCATCTGAATCTTGTATTCTTTTGAGGATTGAAGAAGAGATTGAGGCAGAAACTGGTTCATTCAGATGAAAGTTTTCCATACTATCTTGAATGGAACAAGATGAATCTGGGTCATCGCACAATTGTTCAGAATCTTCATTATTATCATTATCTTCATTATCATCATCGTAATTTCCATCTTCCTCAATTATTGGGGGCCCTACTGTTGATCCAAATTCTTCCCTGAAAGTACCAGCACGTTTGGGAGAGCTAGCATTGCTATGTGATGTTTCACCTTGATCTCTTTGTCTATTGGGCTCGAAATTAAATAGGGATGACCGTATTATGCTATGAACACTACTAGACGTACTGTCCGTTGCCCCTGTATTCTGTGTGTCTGACCGAGTAATCATTGAGTTTGATATCGACAGCGTATGTACTGGTGGCAACGTTGGAATCTCCTGTTGTTGAAATGGATGTTTCCCATTCAATATATCATCAGCATTGAACGAGGAACTTGGTGCTCTCCATCTAACCATTTGCTCTTCCATATGTTCAACCAATCTATCATTCAATGGTATTATCCTATTTGACTGTCTAGCCAATATAGATTGCCTTAAGGATGGTTTTCCAAAGTTGTTGAAGTTATGGGGACTGACAAAATATGGAGGAAAATGACATATATGTTCAATAGGAATATCATTACAATTTTGATCTTGGTCATCGCCTTCACTGTCAACTTCCAACTCGGTCTCTTGTGGTTCATCGTCACATAGCTCAAGGGGGGTTGATTGCACTCTTGGAGAACCATTAATGGGTTCAGTGCCTCCAGATAACTCCAATTCTAATTCATTCAATCGAATCTCTATGATTTCACCTTCTGCAATGGTGATTTGCTCACTGCAAGATAGAGGTGCCTTTTCTGAATTATTACTACCTGGTTCAATTCTCTTTATGGATTGATTGATATCAACACTGGGAGAAGGATGCTGAAGCTGTTGATCTGCCAAGATTGATCTGGGGTATGGTAGCAAGAGACTATTGGCTCTTGAAACTGATAAAGATCTTCTATTAACATGGGTTTGTGCAGTGGTGAACAAATCTCGTGATGAACCAACACTCGAACTTGAATCATCATCAGTGTATATCATTGGAATAGACATTCTATTCTTGAATAACTTCTTTGACAAAGAAGACTCAATGGTCATAGATCTGCTTGAATAACCCACACTAGATGGAGCAGTGGTATAATGTGTAGATCCTGTAAAACATGATGATGGATCTTGAGACCGTTCCATATATAAGTCACCTGTTTGAACGCTGTTAGTCAGATTATCATTATGAGAACTTTCTGCAAAAGGCGAGCACAGTTGATCAGCATTGGAAGAGATGGGAAGCTCAGCAGAACCAGCAATTGAGACATCAGTCATAGCTTAGCTATCTTTGTTTGATCTGACAAGCGATGAATGATTGATGTAATATAGCAGCAGGAGCAACAGCAGCAGCAGAAGAAGTCAAAAAGTAACAAATTTCAACACCAATGAAGTAATCTCTCTAACATTGATCCACTTCATCATCCAACCAATCTCGCAAGTCTGAAGATTCCATATTGGGTTTGTGTCAACATTTCATTTGCCTTCCAAATGTTACACAAAACCAATCGATTTCAATCCAGGAAAAACCACAAAACGGCTGACAAAGTCCCTGGAACAAACAGCAACGTTACAACGTACAACATCCTAACAATCCTAGCCTCATAGCTCATTGCCAACCAAATCTAATACAAATATCCGAATACTACACATGTAAAAAATCGATACATAATAATATCAATTTTTTTTTATAAAAAAGCTCGTTTTCTCAAAACTCATTTGAACTCTTAAGCTTAACGTAACCAGAAGCAATATTGGCCAGATTAAGCACACAATGGATGCTGAGAGTATTCACATAGCAATAGCTGAAGATGAGAAGGAACATATAGACAACACTGAAAAAGAATTGAGCCCCAACAGCGGAGATTCGAAGTCAGAAACCACCATGGTTGAAGATGCTGATGAAGCAATCAGATTTCTAGGCAAGAGACATTTGGAATCACTAGAAGGAGACAATGATGAACAGTATCCACGCTCATTGGCAAATAAGATTGATTTGAGAATTATGACTGTTCTTTGTGGTGCCTATTTTTTGCAATTTTTAGACAAGAATTTATTGAATTATGCTGGGGTTATGGGAATCAAAAAGAACTTAGTTGGTAATGAATTTGCTAATCTTGGTACAATATTCTATGCTGCTTTCATCTTTGCTGAACCATTTGCATCTTACTTACTACAGGTCTTGCCAACTGCTAAGTTTTTATCCTTTTCAATCATTTCTTGGGGTATAATTGTTGGTTGCCATGCTGCTTGTGATACTTATGCTTCCTTGATGGTTATCAGAGCATTATTGGGTATTTTTGAATCCTGTTTATCACCAAGTTTGATCATCATATCTACAATGTACTGGAACAAATCTGAAAGTTTAAGAAGAACTGGTATATGGGTGTCATTTGCTGGTCTTAGTGTCATAATTGGTGGGATATTTTCATTTGCATTTCAACATATCCAAACCTCATTCGACTCTTGGAGAATTTTATTTGTGGTAATGGGTGGATTAACTGTTTGCTTTGGTATAATAACTTTATTGATATTACCAAATAACCCAACAAGTGCAACATTTTTGACAGAAAAGGAAAAGTTTATGGTTTTAGAACATATCAGAAATAATCAAACAGGTACAGAAAACAAACACTTCAAAGCTTACCAAATCAGAGAATTACTATTCAGAGATAAACATACATGGCCACTTTTCTTTTTAACATTAATATCTATGATATCTACTGGTGCATTGGGTACATGGTCAGTCTCAATCATCAAAACTTTTGGATTCTCAAATGAAATCTCATCTCTAGTCCAAATGCCAGTTGGTGCTGCAATGGCAATTGTCATTTTATCAGAATCATATCTATGTTCACATTATGGTAAAAGAACAATAATTTTCATTATTATGACATTACCAGGGATTGCAGGGTATGCTATACTACTTGGCACTAATGATAAAGTTGCTGATCTTATTGCCATTTATATGTGTATGGGATCCACTGGTGTCATTGCTTTATTATATTCATGGAATGGAGCAAACACATCTGGTCACACTAAAAAGATTGCTAGAAGTGCTTTAACAATGATTGCATTCTCCATTGGTTCATTGATTGGACCACAATTATTCAGAGAACATGAAGCTCCTCATTATAGATCTGCTAAGATTACTTTAATGGTTTTATCAATAGTAACGGTTCCATTGACAGCTTTTGTTGGTCTATTATCTAAATGGGAAAATGAAAAGAGAGATAAGAAGGGAATCATCCCAATGCCTAATAATTATGAGTTTAAAGATTTAACTGATATTCAAAATCAAAACTTCAGATATCAGTATTAGGTTTGAAAAGAGTAAGTAGTGTTCCATGAGAACCGAATTCATGTCAATTAAATAACAAATTTAACCAGTATACTACGTACTTGATACTCTCTTTGAAGAACAAAATGATAATATTACTCGAAAGCTTCTCTATACAAATAACCTAATGCATGACGTCCTTCCTCATTGAATTTCCTAAATTATATTTCCGTACCGGTCCCAGATGTCCTTTGCTTCTTTATTATAAATGAGAAGCAGCCTTTGATCTATTCAAGAATTTTGGTAATAGCCCACTTATTCTCCATCTCCATCTCAATTTCTTCTTTGCATCCAATAACCAATTCAGAGATCCCTTATCCAAGGAACCTCTTCTATAAAAATTATAAAGAAAACTGTTATTCCCATTGTTGTTGGTCTTGAAAACATTATTACTGTTATTAATATTATTCTTACCAACATGATTCAATTGACTTTGTAAATTTCCAATCAACAAGTTTGAGAATTCAGAAGAATAAGCTGTTATTGTACCATCATTAAGTTTCCCCCTTTTATTATCATGATTAATTAAATCATCACCCAATAGTTCTTCAATTATATCAATTGAGGTATCTTCAGGTAATGGTGACAAGTTAGAAAACTGTTGATCAAAGTTTTCTATCAGTTTTGATAATTGTTCGTATTTATCTGTACAATTTGAACATACAAATTCTTGATAATCATTTTCATCTTGATTATTGGTATCCCCATCTTCATAAATGGTGCTGTTGTTTTGATGATGATTCTGTTGTTGGGTTGTTGAAAGAATACTGCTTAGCTCATATAATGGAACTTCACAAATGATACAGTATTTCAAATTTGATTTATAAGTACTATTCTTAGAATTGTTTGGGAATGCAAAACTGAATTCACCCATTGTATTATCGTGATTATCAGATAATTTCAAAGTTGGTGCCGAGTTCAAAGTAATATGAGTCATGATAGATCCTGTTGATCTCAAAGATAATGCAGATGATTGTATGGTTCTTGATGTCTTTGTGGTTGAGAATTCATCATTCATGTAACTATTAGAATCATCAGATGCATTAGTTGAAGTCAAGGAGGAATCCAATATATTGATAGTAGAGACTGGTAATTCCATCTCTTCAGCATCCATATCAACATCAAATGAAGCATCCATAACATTAGTTTGTGTCAATAATAGAGAACTTGCTTGTGAGTTTAGATTCTGTAAGCGCTTCCCTTGTGGAATGGTATAAAGGATGCTTTTTGCCTTTGTGATATAATTAGATTCCTTTGAAGTTGAGTTCATTTCTCCTTGAGGAATAAAGGTATCATTGTGATTGAAATCAAATTGTGATATTGATTTCTTCAAATCAGCCACTGAAAGTTTCTTTCTTGCTCTATTCTTTAAATTCTTTGGATATTTGATATAATCCTCCACCAAGATTATTGGATCTATTTGATCAAAGATTTGAGAATTGTTGGCACTTGAAGTACATTCTTGAGCATTGATTTCGGGACTTCTCAAGTTTTCTGTTATTTTTGTATTTGGTTCATATGATAATAATGGGGGTGGTGGTGCTAATGGGAAGGAAGTTAATTGTGAATTATCCAGCATGTCTATTCTTGATCTCTTAACTCTTAAATTAGAGCATGACTGGTGTTGATGGATGATATCATCCTTCCTTATGAATCTCTGTGGGAAGTTCTTTCTAGGACTGTGATTGCTGTGGATATTGTGCTTATTAGCTGATTTCATTGGTTGTTTTAGTTTGAGGGTTGATGGAGATGGAGATGGAGGCGCTGTGGTTGAGCAAACGAGAGGAGAGGCTGAGACGAGTGTGTCCAGTGATCTCTTTGGAGACAGCGATGGTTCTCTTGAAGTGTACGTGTTTGTGATATCGTTCATGGTTCAAAGAGAATGGAATAATAGTTGGCTTTTTTGAAGTATTTGGTTTCAGCTTTCTTGCTAAGATGACGAATAAATTTTCAGATTTTGAAGGCAGCAACACCAGTCAGAAGACGAAAGAACGAGTGAGAATTTGTTGAAATCAGCGAGGGATGAAGGGTAGTATTGATCCAAGTGATCCTCTATTGGTGACCACTACCAGCTTGAGTATCCAGATCCAGCAAACAACTTTAGTTAAATTGTAAAGGTTATTTTTGGAGAAACCTCAAAGTTTTTTGATTTTGAAATGTGTCTCTTTTGAATTTGAACTGAAAAAGGTAAACAATGAAAATGCCATTTCGGGACTTTGGCAGGGACCACAGCAGCGATAAGATTTCCACCAGAACACCACTACAAACTACAAACAAGAACTATAGTCTATGGGTCATTAGATTCGTTAAAACACACTCTGCGCTATATCTCAAGCTGCTTGGCCAGCTCGCTCGTCAGCCCCTTCTTTCTCTCAACATCGGCAGAAATCAACTCAAGCTCGTATTGCAACTCCAACGCTCTCACCTTCTTCTCCATGATGGAAAGATCAATCTTCTTGTTCTCCAAGTACAGCTTCTCATGTGTCTCTCTCAATTGAACACTGCTCTCAATTTCCTCCTTAGGTGCTTCTCTGCTGATCTCAGCATCAATACCTATCAAATGAACCCACGGTGTCTTTCTAGGCTTTCTTTGTTGAACCACTGGTGCAGAATAAGAAGATGCCGAAGATGATGTTGGTGCTGGTGCTGTTCCAGCTGGTGTGCCCTCACTCTTGGTGCTGCTGCTGTAGTTGTTACTGCTCTTACTTTCACCGTTGTTTTGATATGGTGAGTTATAAGTGTCAGTGTTATTATGATATGGATGATAACTACTTCTACCGTAATCTCCTCCTCTATAACCCCCTCTGTAATTATCTCTTCCATTGTAACCTTGTCCTGGTGAGTAATAAGAGTTTGAATAGGAGTCTCTATGATGAGCTGATGGATGTGATGAAACAGAAGCTTTATCAGGTGTATTAGGTTCAATCTCGCCTTTACTAGTGTTTCCTGCTGCTTCATTTTCTTCGTTCAACTCTGTGTTAGCATCATTATCATTCTGTTTCTGGACTTGATTAGTCGATGTTGTAGTAGGTGTAGGTGTAGGTGTAGCAGTTGTAGTTGTTGTTTGTCCTGGGATATATGTTTCACTATTACTTCTATGTGGAGAAGAATAGTTACGATTATCATCATAATAACCATTTCCACCGTATGAAGATCTATGTGTGGCATATCCACCTCCTCTTCCTCTATAGTTTGGATTGCCACCTCTGTAACTTCCACGTCCACGTCCTCTAGGAGTAAAGCGACCTCTGGAGTTATAACTGTCATAACTTCCTCCACCACTAAATTAGACAAAAATGTCAGATTTGTTAGTACAAGAGTCCACCAAAATCGTTTACATATAGTAAATAATCACAACATCAAAACAGTCATCACATACCTGGAATAAGATCTTCCACTCATTTTTATCTGTAATGAATTTGTTATGAATGTTCGTTCTTCTGTTCTGAAAGTTCCTTTGGAGATGAGAGATTTTGATATTTTCTGAATTTCGAAGGTCAGTTACCCTACTTTGTCACGTGATAGAATGTTTAATATAGATACTAGGCTACGAGTAGCATTACTACTGCTCAAAGGAACGATCTAATGGATACATATGGTTAATGATGATGAAAGACGATTGTGGAATTTTATGTTAACACGTTGAATAAATTTATTTGAATCCTCAATCGATCAATCAAAGTGATGGAAAAAGGGATAGTAGTATGATCAATTCAAGGACTTATAAGCAGGAAGGTGTTCATTGATAATATTGAAATCATACAACACTTTTCCATTTTATAGTCAATGATCATACTGTGTAGTGATTGCTTGAATCAAACTTCTGCAGACTAAGGCATGGTTATGATGGTGATAGTGGAAATGTAAATAATCACTCTATTAATATCATGATGGATCTGATCCAATTCAAAGCAAACAATTCTTAGAACGGTTATCATAAAGACTAAAGTTCCAAGTTCATACTAATATAAATTGTAAATTTTAAGCTGCCATGTTACCATGTTATATCCAAATGAAATGAATGCAGAAAATGACTATAATTATACTAAATGCTGCAAAAAGGGTAAGTATCTTCCTTTGAATCGTGTTGCAACTAAGCAAAATATAAAAGAGGCACAAAGATTAGAATTCAATCTAGTCAGACTCAATAACAACTATGTGAATGGGATGTCCCTCAATGCTGTTGGTACTATAACAAACATAATTTTTCTGGAGAAACAAAGATGTCTGCTGATTCTGCTCATCTTTTTATCTTTTTATCTTTTTATCTTTTTATCTTTGTTGATTTACATTACCGATTTGATTTACCCGATCATTAATAGATAAATCTGCCAAAGAGGTAGCAGCGGTAGTAGTTATACTGTGATACTACAAGCTGTTCAAGATATGAGTCTTTCTACCAATCAAGTTAATTGGTTATTCAAGTCTATAATTCTATAAGTCTATAAATAATCCTCAATTTCGAAATGACGAAATGGTGGCATCTCTCTATCACTCAACGTAAACAAATCAACTGAATCCTTATGATTATATCCATTCCTTTCATAATTCTTTAGAAATGAATACTCCATCAAATGATTCTTATACATCCCATGACTTGTCTCCCATTCACTTAACAGTTCTGAATTATTGCATGCCCCTTGCAGTGTTAGGTCTCCAGTTAGATCAAATCGACTTTCCGTATTGATGAATTCACTAATGTGTGGAGTTTGTGCTCTATTGAATTCATCTTGTAATTCCATATCATGCTCATTATTATTGTTGAATTGATCAGTGGAATGACAGATGTGGTTTGGAACCCAGATACCAATATCAGGTTGCCAATTATAATTATTGAACCCTTTTCTAGATAACACATTCGTTGTACCATAAATATTAGAGATCAAATTATCTTCAACCAATTTCGGCATATATGATTGAGCACCATCGAATAGAGTTCTTCTAATGGGGAAGATATCTGAATGCATGAACCAATGATTATCATTTTTGCAAATCAATGATAAATCATTCTTGTTCTGTCTTTCTAATATGTCATTTGGTGGTGATTTTGAATCATCATGCCATATTGAGGAGATGTCAATATACGTACTTGTTTCAACATCAATGAATCTCGCATCAATATTGGATGATGATATTTGTGATGAAGAAGTTGTAGTTTCGAATAAAAACCATGGATTTGTTTGGAAATAAAATAAATGATTCCCAATTTTAGGATTCTCAATAATCAAAGTATTATTATAACTTTTACTCAATTTCATTAAATCATTGATTGACATTTGTACATCGAGATCATTATCCCATGGTAAATTTTGACCATTAAAATACCAACCTATAAGATTCCCATAATTGAACCAAGATATGATGTTGGCATGATCTGCGAATTTGAACCAGGTTCTTATTAGATGATGGATGGATTCTCTCTTTCTTTGTTGGGAGACTAAATTTTGCATCCATGGGAATTGATAATGATTTAATGCTTCTTCGTTGTCATTATTGGTGGTTTGTAATTTTGGATGCGTGAATTGAAACATGGAGGTTATTTCCTCATTTTTGAAGTTTTCAAATCCAAATCTTAATGATTCAAGAAATCTTATATCTTGATCAGTTGCAGGAGATTCTAAAGTTTCATATTCTTGAAGTAATTGTAAGATGTTTGGCCTTTGGAAATGATCATATCTTTGCCATTTAGTTTCTTCATTATTGAATTTAAGTTGATCATTGTAAAAACCCTTTTCTTTATATATTTGAATCAAATCATCCATACTTCTCTTGACTATATCCTTGGATCCCATGTATTTTATCTTATTATTACTGGTTAATTTTTGTAATCCATTGATGCTTAATGGCTTTAAAGAGGTTCTTGTTGATAATCCATCTTCAAGTTGTTGTTGGTCATGTTGATCTGTATTGATTGGAAGATCAAAAAACATTGTGTCTGTTTCGAATGACAATCTTTCTGGGATTGGTAAGTATAGGTATTTGAAGATATTACCGCATAATCCTATAGTATTGAGGTTTGTGAATGAGTCTTGTTCTTGTTCTTGTTGTTCTTCTTGTTGTTGTTGTTGATCATGAGTAGTCAAATGTTTAGCAAAACAGATCTTCTGAATATGTTGATATAACTTATTTTCATCATTTTCAAACTGTTCAAGTTGTAGGAAGTGGTTATAAGTGTCTATGAAGGGATAAGCATTTGAAAGATCCAGCCAATCATCCCAGTGGAAATTTATTTGTGTTGAGGATAGGTGATCTTTGGGGCTTTGTTCGTTGGTGTAAGTGTGTGTGAGGTACTGTAAGTATGCTGCTATTGTGATGCTCTGTGTGTTCTTCTTGTCTGAATGTGATTGTAATGGTGGTATAGATTCCAAGTTTTGTATGAATTTGTTGTTGTCATTGAAGAGTGACTTGTCGAGGAATAAGTACTCGTTAAAGAGATGAGTTGATCTGAGATGCTGGTTGTATTTTGGCAATGAAAAAGATGAGTGTTGCAGTAAAAGTAGAAGCAACCAAGTGAATGATATTGTTAGTATTAATACAATGACATTAGCTCTTCTTTGGACAAGACTGCGACTCTTTCTGGACTGTTTGTGTTCTTTGTTGTTGTGATGTTGTCGGTGTCTGGTGAATTCATTTAGCCATTTGAAGAGACCACCAGTACGCCGCAAAAGCAGTTTTAGTCTGATCATTGTTTAGTATTTGGATGTGTGGTATAGACTGAGAATAAGATATCAAGAATAGATTAATAGAATATAGAATTATAAAATAAACAGATGATATATACCACAACTGTTCATCCACTCAGTCATGATGAGCCTGTCTAGCTTGTATGCTTGTATGGTAAGCTGATGTACAATGCAATTGTTAAGCCCACAGAATGCGCCGGTGAGGATGCACAGACTACAGAATGATACTTTGTAAGGGTCTTCTGGGTTATTCCTCGAGCCATATTGCTTGTACTATTATACTATTAGCTATTATACTGTCTATGTGAATCTGATACGCTTCTTTGGTGCTTCTTCTTCTACTTCTTCTTCTACTTCCTTCTTCTCTTCTTCGCTGTCGGACTTTATACTGCTCTTGTCATCATCAGAGTCTGAATCGTCATTGTCGTACGTTGGCAGCATGTTGTCCTCCTCTTCTTGTTTCTTTCTAAGCTCCTCCAATCTAACCCTCTCCTCTTGCTCCTTCTTCAGCTTTTCCTCCTGCTCTAATTGTAACCTCTTCATCTCTTCAACTCTCTTCAATTCAATCATCTTCCTTCTCTCCAATTCAGCCTCTCTCTTCTTCTTATTCAACATTTCCAACTTCTGCTTGTCCCTAATGGCCTTCTTGTCATCTAGATTATCGATCTGATCAATCAATTTATCAGAAATATCTTGTAATTGTTCAATAGTATCCTTCAAAACAATGGAAAATTTAGTCAATGTCTTTAAATTAACCTCTTCATTTCCAGTTCCAGTATTCCCACTATTCCCTGTTATGGTATTGAAATACTCTTCAAATTTGGTCACTGATTGTGTTAAATCAGTCAATGTACTATCACCAGTTATTATTGCTGGTGTTGTTGTAGTGATTTGTGTATTTGAATCTTTATTACTTTCATTCGTATCAGTACTTTCACTAGAAACTACTACTGAATCCACTATCTTCTTAGGTATCAAATCATCTAGTTTGATCGGTACACTGAATATCCTTCTTTGTGTCCAAATATCCAATAATTTAACTACTTTTTGTTTAATCACTTCATCATCACCACACATAATCTCCTTCAACACCTTTGGCAAAACTTTCGCAAATGAATCAATAAACTCTATTTTCCTCTTGGCCTTCGATTGTTGAATGACATCATTGACTAAATATAACAATGTCAATTTCTGTCTTGGATCATCATTAACTGTGGTTATGAATTCAAACCAGGTATTGGCAATTTTTTCAGCTTGTCTATAGTGGAATAACACCCATTGTGACGTGGAAACAATAGAGTCCTGTGTGTTCTGTAATACTTTCAACTTAGCAACGAAGCTCTGTTCTGAATATGACATCTCTTAGTCTTGATATATCCTTGTTTTGAGATCTTGATTGTAGTGCTATTACTTCATTGAGTGTGTGTTGTAAATCGAATTTGAATAAAATTGAGAAATTTCCGGGTAACTTTTTATTTTTGCCATTTTCAAAATTTGGCCATTTTCAATTTTGAAAGGGACAAGTCAGTAAATACCAACCAAATACAACAATACAAATAAACACATACACAACACAATGGCTGACCAATTCCCTGAAATAGACGACGTCAATGTCACAGAGACATCCACAACTGATGCATCAGACTTCTTGGCTAGAGAGAAGGAAGCTTTAGGTGACGATGCCATCCAATTCAAAACTGAACAGGATGACGAGATCTTGAACGATGATAAGGATGATGAATTGAAACAATTCGAAGAACAATTCCCTGATGTTGAGGATTCAGAACCTGTCCATGAAGTCGTTGCCGATGAGGAAGATGAGGAATACACAACGCCAGCATTCAATCCACCAGCATCATCAACATCAACAACAACAACAACAACAGGTGAATCAATTGCCATTAAGGAATGGAAGGAACGTTATAATTTAGAAATCAATCAAAGAGATGAAAACGATTCTAAAAAGACACAAGAAGCCAAAGATCAAGCCATCAAGCAATTGGATGAATTCTATGACGAATATAATACAAAGAAGGATAAAAATATCGATTCTGCTAAATCTGCTCAGGAGGAATTCTTAAGTACTAGAGATTCATTTTACTCCAAGGGTAATATTTGGTCAAGAAGTTTGGAATTGATTAAGGATTCTAAATTAAACCCAAGATTTAAGGAATTATTAGAAGCTAAGAGTAAAGCCACCAATTGAGTGAATTGTGGGAAGAAAGAAGGATGATGATGATGATGATGATGGTATTATTGATTGATATCATTAGGGGTAACAGTACAAGTAGTTGTGACGGAAAAGGCACGAGAGAAAGTAGAGATGGGAAAATTCAAATAAGACACAGAATACAATAGAATACAATACATATATTTATATATTGTATTTTGATTGGACTAAGAGCCATTGTAGTGAACTCAAAGTAGTAGTTTGATTGTTTGATTTTGAACACTTTTGAATCAAGTAAAAAAATCAAAATAAAGACAAACCGTGAAAAGAATTGATATATACAAACCATTTTATAAAAAGGCATCACAATCATAATAGAAGGATGGTTAGTACTGCGTATGTTTAATCTTTTATCCTATTCAATTCAAAGTAAAAGTATACTAACATACATCTCTTTTATTAAGTGTATTACTGGTTTCAAATGCATCACCAAATTCAATAACAGCCTTTCATGATTTGATATCGAATGAAATCCCAAATGTGTTGGGTAAATGGTCGCTTGAATTAAAGATATTCAAATCGAATATCCCGTTGAATAAGATAAATAAGAATAATAGCAATGGTAAACTAATCACAAGTGATAATGATCCATCAAGGTTTATATATAATTTATCATTAAGTTATGAACAGGACAAGGAAATGACGATATTGACTAGTGATTTAACAAGTGGACAGAGAGAATGTATGATTTCCAGCACGAGTACTTCGAGACAGTTGATTGATGAAGGATGTTCGAATGGGATTAATGATCCATTTAGTGTGTTGCTTTTGAATAAATTACAAAGCATGTGTGGATTAAAACAGAGTTTAAGAGGTGATAATGGGAATAGTTATGAAATCATGAGTAAGAATGTGATAATTAGATGTATAAATATCTTTCTTCATGGGTCATTCAAATCATTACTCATTGAAATCAATTATCTTGGAGACTTGAGTGATGAAATAGAGGAAAGGAATAAGATCAAAGAGATTGTCAATGAGTTGATGTTCCCAGAGGGTGAATTATTCTTTGATACTTTGAAACCAAGAACCAAGTCAAAATCCAAATCCAAAACAGCAAATACAAATACAATTACAAAACAAATAAGAGATCATCAATACCAATCGTCTGTCCTAAACAATACCCAACTAGGAGACTTGATGATCCAATACGTTGCTGCTCTACAATAAAAGACTGATTGAACAATGACGGCTTTAAAACAAGCGAGAAGAACTGGATGAAATGGGTAAATCATGAAATAAACACAATAAACACAATAAACACTCCCCCAACATCATCATCCACCACATTGTAGTCATTCAATGGATCATCACAGTAAAATTAACTATAATAAATCTCACAAAACTTCTCATAAAATCTGCTCTGAATTTAAAAAACTGCCAAAACGTCAAAATTTCAAATTTCGAAAAGACGTCTTTATTTCTTTCTTTGGTTCAAAAGCCAACCACACCACCAAATTAAAATCAATCCAAACAACAAAAAACAACGACATTAAACCACTCCGGATACTTCAACAGACTGTCCAATCTACTCTTCTCTCAACTAAGCACACCCTGCCTCGCTTTTCAACTGCGCTGCTGCTGTTCCTGACGACCCAGAAGTCCCTTTTTTTGAAGAAAGGTCTCCACCTAATTCACCTTTTTAAAAGCAACAATCAACAATAAAACACATCTGACCATGGGTATACTGTCGAGAGACCACAAGGTGGACGTCGAGGACACCTCTAAGGAGCACAAGTCGAGAATCAAGAGTTTTCTGCATCTTTCCTCAAATCCTGCCTCTCCCAGAAACACTCCAGTCTCAGGACTCAAGGTGGATACCTCTCACAAGTCAGCAACAAATCCTTCTTCTTCTGCCTCATCCATAAAATCAGAACCATTAGACTCTGCTGCTGCTCCTGCTGTTGCTCCTGTCCCTGGAATTGCTACTGCAAACACATTCTCACACGTCTCGCCACAACAACAAGAACAGCAAAAATCAACCCAAGTCCTGAGAAGAGCAAGCACGCATGCCCAACCAAAACAACAATCTTCAAATGGTCATGGGGCTCACAAGGGCCATTCTTTCCTATCAAAGAGAAACACCTTCAACAACAGCTCGTCTTCAATCGCATTATCAGGTCATACTGAAGAGGCTTACCAATTCTTGGGTACAGGAGCTGATATCGCATCTCCAAGAAACCCTCAACCTTCAAGAATTAATTCATTACCTCATCCAACAACCAATCCAAACATCAATACAAAGATGAAATTACCAAGAAGTGATAGTGTCTCAAGAGCAAATAGCGTCAATGCAACAAGGAAGAATGAACCAGGTAACAATTTGAAATTATCAGGGTTCCAAAATGCTAGTAATCATTCAATCAACATTAATACCACAAAAGTCCTTGCTGATGATGACGACAAGCCTCATCTATTAACAACACCAGTCCATGATCCTAATGAATTCTTGGATGATGATTTAAAACAGGAATTCTCAATATTGACTGATCAATACATTATCCCAGAAAAGGGATCCAATAAGGCTAGGAAATTAGGTGATGGTGCCTCATCTCATGTCTTTGTCATTTTAAGTAAATCATCAAATAAATCATATGCATTCAAGAAATTTGAATTGTTTCCAAAGGAGTCAGATGATGAATTTTATAAAAGAGCCATTAAGGAATTCAAAATTGCAAAACAATTATCTTCAAATAAACATATCGTTCATACTTTAGAATGTCTAAGAGTGGCATCAAGTGTTAATATTTCAAGAGGTTGGGGATTTGTTCTAGAAGTATGTAAAGGTGGGGATTTATTCAGTTTAGTTTCAAAACCTGGTTGGAAATCAACTCCATTAACAGAAAGATATTGCTTATTTAAACAAGTGGCACATGGTGTTAAATTCATTCATGATCAAGGTATTGCTCATAGAGATTTAAAACCAGAAAATGTCCTTTTGGATAGTTATGGGGTTGTTAAATTGACTGATTTCGGTGTGGCAGATTATGTCATTGAAGACTTTGAAACAAGAGAAGTTGTACCATCTACTGTATTTGTTGGTTCTGCTCCATATGTACCTCCTGAAGTGGAGGAACCACATGAAATTGATTCAAATGCTAAATTATCTTATGATGCATTCAAGCAAGATTTATGGGCAATGGGTGTGATATTGGCAGTTATGGGTAATTCTCAATTACCATTTCAAAGAGCTCATAAATCAGTGAATGATTATAGAGAATATTATACCAAATATAGACAATTACTTGGTAATTCTCCAAGTTTTAAGAAGAATCCATCAAGTGTTACAATTGGTGTTGATATTGCATTCACAAAAATTTTCCATGATATTGGAGCTTCAAGAGTCATTTTAAAATTATGTGATCCTGATCCATCGACTAGATATACAATGGATGAATTATTCAATGATTCTTGGTTCAAAAAAATTGAAACTTGTGTTGTTGAAGATGATTGTGATGACTTCCATATCAATGATTCAAGTTCCTTTATCAATGGTCATAATAACAACAATAATAATACCAGAAGCTCAGTATCAAGCTCTATACTCACATTGCCATTGATCAAGCCAAGATCAATGCTGGATATAAGTGAAGGTTTACATACTAATCAAAAATCCACAAGTTCTCCATCAACATCAGCATGTCCATCAACATCAACAGCTGCATCTCCATTATTATCATCTGCTGGTACTGGATTATCAAGTTCAAGTGAGGCATTACCACCATTACAAGAAGAGGAAACTGTTGTTGAATCAGTAACGACTCAAACTCCTGATAAGGAATCCACTGAGCAATTCGTGGATGCTAAAGAGAATGTCACCACCACCACCACCAATGATAACAGTACAAATGATTTCATCACACCTACACCATCACCACCACATAAGCCTGTTTCAATGTGTGATTCTGCATTGGAGACATCACCTTCAAAATCAGTATCGTCACATACCACTAAGACCACTGATGAAGTCACACCAGTTGAAAAGACCCCATTATCAGCATCATCGATGCTTCGTTCGAATTCAAACAGTTCAAAGGTTTCTGTTTCCGGTATTATGAGACAGAGTTCATTCTCCAGTATAACGTCAAGTGGGTCGTTAAATCTTTCAATGTCGAGTAATAATCGTCAATCAAAAGTGAAACATAATCATCTTAAGTTTATGAATCTCAGTTATTAAAGTATCTTTCTCATTATACCTTTAATTATTTTATTTTACTCCATTTATAGTATAAAGAGCCTCAACCAAAGGGCTTGAGTTTAGCCATCATCCCCTTCAAAGATACCATTTAATATTCGTCCATCAATTTCACAGATTCCTAGAACTACTATTATTATTATTATTATTATTCTATTTTGGATAATTTCCAAGTCCTGATACCCCTGTTTTTTGATTATTATTATTACTATTATTATTATACAATGTTTATGTTTAGATTGAGAGCAAGTAGCATCAGTTTATCCCTTCATCAGACCTTTATAACTTTGATAAGAGCTTCTTTGATAAATTTGAAAAGTTACCCAGCCTTAATTTTTTTCAATTTTTGGAGCAGGGCTCATAATTTTTCATTGTGAAATGTCCATACTAAAAAAATTCACTATATACCGATTTTTCAACCTTTTTAGCTTAAAAGACATTTTCTACAGCTTCTAGCTTGTGATTTCGTTGATATTGATGCTTAGAACCAGTCTGATACCGAGAGTCAGAATACGGTTTAGGTATTCTCGTGCCTATAGTACGAATCTCTCACAGAATTTGATTGCAAATCAGGGACATGTTGATTCGCTTGTTGATTTACTTGATGCCACTAAATTAGCTTCTAAAAATGGTGATAAGACGACGATATTGCAGGATCTATTCAGATCAGATCCTTCATATTTGGATAAATTTATTCCAGAAATATTCAACGATGAATCAATGAAAGAATATAAAAGTACGAAATCCAAAAAGATGCATCGATTCATAATGAGAGAATTGATGGAGAATATCAGATTGGAGAATTATCCACTTTTACGTCGTGTATTCCCTTTGTTGAAGAGACAAAAGGTCATCAAGTTTCATATTTATAGAGATGATCCTTATTGTACTGATGATTGGACTCGGAAAAGTTACATTGATACATTGATCAATACAGCCATAATAGACAATGGGAATTCTCTGAATATTGTTTGTCAATCTTTAGTGGAATATGAAGGTGTGATAGAAGTCAGTGAGAGTATGTTACATAATTTAGTAACATCATTATGCTATAAGAACCCTTTAGTTGACTTTAAACAATTATCATTACTATTAAAATTGATTCAAAAATATTCTTCATATACACTAAATGAATTCCAAATATCACAAATATTGGAAAAGATGGATAATAGCAACAGTTTAGAATTGAACAAGAAGTGGCTTTTTTATTTACTGGATAACTACAATGGCCATGAAAGATTATTGATAGAAAGATATCAAGATATACTTCAAATACAACTAGATGGTTCATTTTTACCAGGTCTATTCAATGATTTCATTAAATTATTCAACAAATTAGATCCAATCTCTTTATCCAAAATCCTTGATAAATTATCTGCTAATTCAATATATAGCAAGGATATATTATCGATTGTCAATCAGATCAATCAAAGTGCACTTTCTGAAAGTCAAGTATTGGTTTGTTCATTAGTGAAAATATCATCTATTTATGGTGATACTAGAGCTGTTCAAAGATTTTCTAATCTTATAAAGGCACCATTAGATCGTCAACATTTATCAAGTTTGTTATTGGCACATTTACGATTTCATGATATGAATGGTTCCAAGAGGATCATTGGAGAGATATTGAAATTTAAAGATGTGACACAAAATCAATTAACTGATGTTGATTATAGAAATATAGTAAGGAATTTATTATCTTCAAATGAATTGAAGCAGGCTTTAGATTTGATTGAAAAACTTCCAATAAAATTAGCACATTTATCATATTTGGATTTGATTGAAGATATGATTATAAGGGCACAAAAGGAATCTGATGGTGTTATTTCAGATAAAAATATCTTGATCATAAATGAAATGATTTCCAAAATTGCAAATGATGATGATAATGATTCATTCTTTAATGAATTGACATGTTTGTTTGTTAAATTCATTTCTAGTAATGAGAAAAAATTGGATTCATTGAAGGAAGTATATGCTAAATCTCAACTAAAACCTGATAATTATGGAGATGATCATGATCCAGATTTGGATTTTATTAATGATTTAATGTTGAATTATGATATCAATCTTAATTCAAAATCCAATATTTTTAAATTGATAGGATATAATAATAATCATTCAGATATCAACATGATAAGATTAGAAATCAATGAATTTAACAGATATAGGATCTTGGAAGATATAATGCTTTCTTCTTTGAATCATAAAGATAGAGATACTTTCAATTGGTGTTGTAATGAAATGACAAAGGTGGGTATTAGTGTGGATGAAGTGTTTAACGTATATGGTGATTTGATCAAGGAGAAGTTTATAGAATGATTGGTTTTATGATTATGGGTTTTACATGCTGCATCTAGTATATCGTAGATTTACTTTGCTTTACACTTTTGATATTAGAAGCCTTTAGTCGATGCTATAGATATATGATGTATATGATTTCATGAGATGAATAAGTATGTTAATGCTAGCTATATTATGGTGTATATATGATTTTCATAAATATGATTCTAGGTGTTTTATCTTTCTAACAAGTATATCAGTATAAGTTAGTAATATCACAGTGATATAGATCATTTTGGAGGAGGTAAGGCCAATTGATTCTTCTTTCCTGGAAGTGCATTTGAAAAGTCTCTAACTGTTAATGAACAATCAACCAAACTACATAATGACTTCTTTTTATTGATAGGAACGTTTTGCAATAAATTCAAACCAGAAGATCTTTCTAATGCTTCAATTGGCACTTCAAATGATCTTAATGGGACATCATTGGAGATGACATCATTTGGTAATACAAAGGCAGCGACATGTAATGAATCATCATTTGAAGAAGCATTATTTGGCCTTTCAGCAACAACAAGTTTAAAGAAATGAGTTGGAACAGCGATATTTGGAGGATTTCCAATCATTTCATAAGTGACTTTCCATTTCCCATCGACTGGATCTTTCTTTGGCAAATACAAAGGACCAGTCATGATTCTAACAGATTTGTATTTCCCAGTCAATTGACGACAAAAGAATTCCAAATGGGCCCAATAGTCTCTGTTGAACCCATCACCAACCTGAGGACACATGTTTGTCAAATAAAATGTTTCATCCATGGCAGTTTGGTTGAATTTTGCGTTGGCAGCAGGTGCTTGATGTCCTCTGTCATAACCTGATCTGAAGTAGTCTTTCAAATGTCCTCTAAAAGTCTGTGGAATTCCTTCATCTTCCTTAAAGACACTGTTCTTTCTGTCAGCATTTGACTTTAGAGATTCTGGTGTGATATGTTCAATGACCCAGTATGGATTGCGCTTTGCCCTGTCGTAACAACTGACAAACTCAGATCTCGTTTGCAAATCGTGGATGGGACCTGGGAATCCGAATCTGAAGAAGTCTGAAGGGTTTATGTTTGGATTTGATCCATTTGATGGTGTTGATGGAGCTCCTCCTTGGTATTTGGCAACAGGCTGTTCCTGGATGATTTCAACTTGTTGTGTTTGGGAGGGACTGGACTTGCCCCAAAAGAAGTTGGCCACAATGGCAGAGGCACCACCAGCAAGGACACCAGCAGACACAAACTTGGACATATCAATCTATTCTATTATATCCTATTATCCTATTATCCTATTATCCTATTATTAAGATATTGACAGTTCTTTTGAATAAAATTGAAATAAAATTTAAATCTATTTTTTTTTTCAATAATACCCATATACCAAATGAACAATTTTAAGACTGAACAATTTACAAAGAATTAAACCAAAATAATAACAAAATGCTCAGAATATCAGCTAGAAATACATACATCTTCACACGCCAGTACGCACACAATGCAACCAAGATAGGCAGCAAATTCAGCACAGAAAAGGACATCTCCAAATACATATCCTCGCCAAAATGGAGCGTCGACCAGTTTTACAAGAAGGTATCAGGAAAGGAAGAAGTAACAATAACACAAGAACAGATTGAGAACTTGTTAAGACTGTCAGGATTACAAACAGACGATGCTGAAAAGATAGAGAAATTGAAACAAATACTGGTTTCGCAAATTGCATTCATAGACAAGTTGCATTCTGTATCCATTGACGGTATTAATCAAGACAATATAACAAATTCAAACAACTCAGTACCATTAACTTATGAAACACTACGATCAATAGTACAACAACAGACACAAGATCCTCAAAAGGGTGAAACTCAAGATAGTTGGGATCCACTAAGTCTAACAAAGGATTCTATAAATGGTCAATATATCGTTCATGAAGGTTTGATTAAGAAAAATGAATAAATTTATCATCATATCATCATATCACTATTTGAACTACAAAGTTAACATCTAGCTGTAATAATTTAGATTTTATATACATGACTTGTTTCAACTAATGAATGGGTAATCTAACACTTATACTACCACCCATTCACCAAAATCCAACAGATTGTAATCTTTTTCTTCTATCATTCTCAGCCTTAATAAATTTCTCATTAATCAACCAACCATAAAAGATACCAACAACAGACCCACCAAGATGTGCTGCATAATCTAATGAACCCCATCTATAAAAGCAACCACCTGCATTCCAAGCCATTGAACCCAAAAATACAATCCAGGCACCAACAGGTAATGGAATGAATAAGAATGCCAATTTAGCATTTGGAATCAAATAACTAAAACAACCAAAGATACCAAACAATGAACCACTTGCACCAAGACTTGGAGCTGCAAATGGGATCTTAAACAAGATTGGATAAATTAATGAAAATGAAGAACTAACAAATGCTGCATTTATATAAAGTTGTAAAAAATTCAATGATCCAATAACTGAACATAAATTAGCACCAAATGAATATAAACAAAACATATTAATACCTAAATGCCAAAAATCTTGATGACTAAATGCAGATCCAATCATACTAACCCCATTATAATAAACATCCTTTTGTAAAAGTGCATATCTTGACATCACCCTATATAAAGATGGAACCCTCCATAACATGAATACACCAACATTGATTCCAATTATTCCATAAATTATATTCGTTGGTGTCAATATCCTTCTGATTGGTTGTAAGTTGAATAAATATGGTAATGCAAATGTAGTTATTCCAACTCCACATAACCCGAAGATCAAGTATTTCAAGACAACTTTTCTTCTCTTTTCATTGACATATTTGAAATTCTCAATTCTTATATTAGAAGGTGCAGAATTCGATAAGTTTCTCTTTAAGATTGGGAATAATGATGATTTTAAAGTATAATTGGATTGTAAATTTTGATATTTGCTCATAAGTCTTGATGACAATGAATTCAATGATGATGATGATGAATTGGATTTTAAGATTGCTGATGCTAACGGAGAAAAACCACTAGTCAAATTAATAGATGATCTCGTGGCATTGTGGACGTTCCCAAGGAAGAAATATTTCCCACAAGATGTCATGAATCTTGTAGAGCTAGACATGATGGGCATGGAATTGGATTTTAAAGTCTCTTTATATAAAAATTGTTAAGTTTTATTGGATTGGCTTTTTGGCTGATTTATGGAAAATGAGAAAATGGCAGAATTGTTGAGAAACCCGTGGAAACTGAATATTAATGTAATACTACTTACTAGATCTCAAGTTTTAAAGGAAGAAATTTGATATGGAGAATATCTTACACTTTCGTCAACGAATTGGTGAGAGTCTTACAAAGTCGGCGATCTTCCGAATACGTGATCACAACATATATATAAGATCATTTTTTTGGAAAACTTCTTGGTGATCTGCCTGAATGCCCTTTTGAATATAAAATCCTTCTTTGTCGTTAATGGTATATTAGACTCGCTTTCATGTGAAGCTGTCATTGTTAATATCGACTCGCGGGTCTCCAGGTGAACAGATGTGATATCGGAATTATTAGTGCTGTGGAAATCAATGTCAATGGAAGGGGTACTGGTCTGATGGGCTTCTTCTATGATGTAATTATCTACTTGCAACTGGACTTTTCCAATATTGGGTTTATCTTTCTCAACACTAGGCTCCTCAGCAAAAGAGATACCGATAGAAGCGTCAGTGAACATTTGAGATGTTTCATCCCAAGAATACATGATAAAGTTCAACTCTTCCAAATCACCATTCTCCAGTTTCCAGAGTTCAATCATTTGGGAAAAATCATCAAACTGCTCACCGTCAACACTTGTGTAAATATCCTCCTTATTAGACTCCATTCTAATATTCCAATTGGGGTAATTTTGAATTGCCATACTATCAAGAATATGTTGGATTATTGGACCTCTGAAAGTGTAGCGAATATCGGTGTAGCTGGTGACGCTGATTAAGATATTTGAATCTTTGTCGTCAAAATAGTCTTGGCCAGAGTAGTATTCTATAACATTTTCCTGGGAAACTAAAGACCTTGGACGTTTCTGGATATCAAAGTTGTTTTCCCTTCTGTTGAACTCTGGGCCAAGTGTCATGGCATGAAAATCTCTAGTGACTTCTGCGAAATTCACAATTTTGTCGACAAGCGCTTCCACTTTCAACTTTTCCTTGCAGCCCAGCTCTTCTTCTGATAATTGGTGTACAGCTATCCAGTACTAGATAACCACCACAGCCAAGATTTATTGGTCCAAGGTATTTGAAATATTTGTAGCATGGTAACCTGATATGCTTCAGCTTTGGGAACACTGTTTTCCAAAGCAAAGGATCTCTCTTCATTTTATCAAGAAATGATGGATGGAGGGTAGCACTTTTCATCTGGAACATCTCAAGGCTTTCTGTTTGAACAGCTCAATGATTATATCGAATGGTAACTCTTCTATCCAAAACATCGTTATTTCCTGACTATCCACTATTCATTCTGAAAAAAACGAATGTTTAAGGCCAGAAGCAAGGAACGAACAAGCAATGGTTGGTCAAATTACTATGAAACAAGATGAGTTCTCCAATTACATAATCACAGCTTTAATTAGATTTATTGGTGTTTGGGTGTTGTCTAAAAGGACGATTCCTACAAATCGATGTAGTACTATAATGAAATAATGAATGGGAAGCATATATGATTAGTGATTAATAGACATTAGAGTAGTCACTATACTCTGGGTTAGAAAAACAAATGGATTGTACTATGCAAAATTGAAGGAACGTGGAAAAAACTGAAGTTAAAATGGCAAGATTGATGGATAAGATTTGGTATGCTTTGAGTAGATGGCTAGGATGATGATGATAATTATCAATAGATGATGTATAATGCGTTATAATATCCTCAACGTATCCAGACCCAAAAAAAAAACAAAAAGATCAAACCAAATAAGGATGCCCATACTTTCAAACTTATCCCACTTCTCTTTGCCATGATTAACATATGATTGAATGTGTTCTTTAATTTGATTTCTAAATTCCCAAACTTATCTCCTAACCCATCAAGTGTCTTATTGGATCCTCTTATTTCATCCCCCATTCTTACAGATAACTAAGGTTATATGATTTCAATGTTAGTAAACTTACTTCTTCTTCTTGTTTTTCTGTTTCCTTTCATGGATATATTATTTTCAAAAACATAACGACACACAAATTCTGAGATCTGTGATGTTGTCATAAATGATAGATACTTACGCCCTTCAATGCCCTTATTTTGGAACTCATTGTACTCATGCTTTCATCGTTCTGTGATTCCATCTGACTCAATTCTGATTCTGTAAAGTCTCTGCTTGTCTTTTCATATGGCGATTGCACTCTCTTTGGCTCTTCGAAAAGAGAGGTTCTTTGATGCTGGTTGTTGTTGTTCGTGTATCTGGGTGATTGTGTTAGTATATTCATTGCGCTAGTTGAATCTGCTGTAGTATATCATACCTTGACGCCATTGTTTCTTTATTCGTTGATTTGTTTTGTTTTGTTGATTGTGTTGATGTTTACGTTTCTCAAATTTGATATTTTTTGAACAAAATTCCCTTCTGAATTTTCTGTTTCGAATTCATCAATTTTACTACGTACAATCTTGTATCCAAAAATAACCATCAGGAAATGAGCTCAGACGAAGTGATAGTGGAGCCTCAGATGGAGGTGGACTCGCCCCCTGAATCACTGCGAAACATCAAACATATAATACTGATTCTGTCTGGGAAAGGTGGTGTCGGCAAGAGCTCTGTGACGACCCAGACAGCCTTATCGCTGGTGCTGAAAGGTTTCAAGGTTGGTGTTCTGGATATCGACTTGACGGGACCTAGTGCTCCCAGAATGTTTGGTTTGGAAGACAAGCAAGTATTCCAGTCGAACAAGGGATGGGTGCCTGTCCAGGTGAGCGACAAGCTGAGTGTGATGTCTCTTGGATTCCTGATTAATAATAGAAATAACAGTGTTGTTTGGAGAGGGCCAAAGAAGACTGCCATGATCAAGCAGTTTTTAACAGATGTCTACTGGGGCGAATCCCTAGACTATCTGTTGATTGACACACCACCGGGGACATCTGATGAACATATCAGTATTGCTGAAGAACTGAGGTTTGCCAACCCTGATGGAGCCATCATTGTCACAACTCCACAAAACGTTGCTACTGCTGATGTCAGAAAAGAGATCAACTTTTGCAAGAAAGTCAACTTCAAAATCCTGGGTGTTATTGAAAATATGAGTGGGTTTATTTGTCCATATTGTGCTGAATGTACGAATATATTCAGTTCTGGAGGTGGTAAAGTATTAAGTGAACAGTTTAATTTGCCCTATTTAGGAAACATCCCAATAGATCCTACCTTTGTCGAAATGATTGAGAAGCAAGATCCAAATCTGATACAGTTATACAAGGAATCAAACCTTTATAAGATCTTTGAAGTTATGATACAAAAGGTATTGGATCAGAATATACCGCCCAGATGTTGAATTGATTCCTTTGATGAATTGAACGATTATTTCAGATTACAAGATTACGAAACTCTTCTTTTAGATATGAACCTGTCATATATATAGTATTAATGCATGCATAAAGTTAATTAATAGATGAGATCTTTTTTTGCTTTACTATTTCAGTAGTTTCTTCAACGTATCAGTGGCAGAAGATGATGTAGATGCTGATCTGGAAGATTTATTACTCTGATATTCCAACCCTCCATTCAAATTGTGATTGAACTCTCCATGAGCCTCAGTGAGTATTGGCGACAGGGTTGTTGTGTTGATGATGGATGATGTGGTTGCTGATATATTGGGGTTCCTTTTATGAATATCAACATTATGATTGGCAAAGAATATATTATCTTTACGTAATTTGTTGTGCCTTAAGATCTTGGCCTTTACCGAGTTGTAATTATTGATCAAAGAATCCAACTCTTGAGAGTTTGTCATTGTATTTTCTGGATCATTATCATCCTCAATTTCATCAGGGGTATTTGTTGATGATAAACTTTGGTCAACTATCTCCTGTATACTTTCCAAATCTTCACCATCATGTTCAATAACATCACCCAACTCTTCTTCTGAATCATCCTCAATAACATTGTCAATACTCTTTCTATGAACATAACTGATTTCTTGTAGATGTGTAGTAGTGTCATTAACATCGTGCTCTTTAACTGATTCTATTAATCTATCCTCTTCTGGATCATCATTTATGATATTATCGTGCTCCAGGTCTGAAGATTCATCTATCAAGGAGTCAATGCTGTTGACATCGTCATGAGTATGCTCCACTATCAACTCGCCACCATCTTTATGTTCATTGGCAGCCTCGTATATATCTTCATCTTCATCATTATCATTCTCTTGACAGCTGTTGCTATCAGCTTCACCATTCTCAGTGCTGTGGTCAATATTATCACTCACAAATCTATCAGTGTAATCTATCAAAACATCTCTCGCAACGTCAACGTTGCTATCATCCAGCGTTGCATCAATGGTTGTTTGATCAATGCCATTAAAAGTATCATGTAATTCACCGATTTGATCATGGCTGATGATATCTTCATTGTCCTTCAAATCAGCTTTCAAGTCCTCAGCATTGTTTGTAGACATATCTTTTATGGCAGTAGTTAAGCTCACCATTTCATTTTCATGTTCATGTTCAGCTTCAGCTTCAGTTGAGTTATGCTCAGTCTCTCCAAAAGTCGTACCATTCTCGTTGATTTCAAGAAACTCTTCATCATAATTGTCCTTCACCATAAGTCTGTATAGGTTTGGATAATGTTTTCTATGGACAGAGTTCAATATACCCAGTCTGTTGTTATAGGGCAATACCATTTCCAATTTATTCATTTTGTTTACCACGCTTTGCACAGATGTTGTTATCTCGCTCGTCAACTGATCCAAATTATCCTTACCATTGCTATTCGAGCTTGAGATCGATGAGCTGTTCAGTTTATCAATCAATTCGTCAGACTTGTGCAGTGTTCGCTTCAACTTCTTCTCCAATTTGGTAAAGTTCTTGACAACGTTATTCTCAAACTTGTAAGAGTCCTTCAACTGGGTTGATAAATCGCTTCGATATCTGTTTGTAATGGCAGAAATGCAGTCCTTCACATCCTGGACCTCCTCAGGAAATTCACTGATGATGTTCACAAGCTTAGTCTCTTCAATTGACGGTAACGGCATCCAACAAGACTGGCTCAATGTTTGCTTCACTGCTTTCAATCATGTCAGTAAAACATCAAAAACTGGTTCAAGGGCAATTTTTTATTTTCAAAGTCAACTTGACGAAATAAATCTCAAAATCTTTTCAGCAATCTCAACATTCTCACATTCTCAACATAAAGAACTAGTTTTATCTTTAAATGAAATGCTGGTGTCGTACCCTCGTACCCTTCATTAACCTGAACAGATATCTCGATTTGAAGGAATCCAAACCAACTCAATGAACGACGTTCAGTGATTGAAAATCATGAATTATCAGAATCTGACAGATATAATTAATTCTGCAAATCCATCGAGTTGAAGAGATACTAATAAGGATGTCAGCAGATATATGCAAAAGTCATCCAATTTCAAAGTCAGGATTCGACAATTTTAAGGATTCGTTTTCTATTGAAGCACTGGGCAGTGATTTTATGGATCAAAAGTTAACGTCGAACGTCGAACGTCGAACAATCTACTAATGCAACTAATAATGATAAACTTGTTGGATCTTAACAACATGATTTGATGAATTATTTCAGTCCAAAGTCAACAAAGGTGAGACAGTCAAGTCTTATGGTGACATTCTGGGTTAATTGAAAAGTACACCATTTTTTGATTGGGAGACACAAAGGACTTGATCAACAGAAAATGCTACCATTACTTCATCATCATTGCGATACCAATACATCACTACAATACACCAGTCAACTCACCATCAACCTCCCAAATAATCATGAAGATCAAATCCTTAAAGGTCGTGCCTCGTCCACTAAAGATTCAAGTTGCTAAGAACTTAAACTCATTGTTCTCCAAACCGTTATCCTCTGATAAGTTCAACATCTTTGAACATACGAAATTGGCAAAGTTAAGCTACACTGGTAACGTTATCAAAAAAGTAACAAAAGAAGTACTCATTCCTGATTTTACTAATAAGGTTGACAAAGAGATTATTCAAATACTTGGGTTCCCTCAAAATCTTATCAATGTTTTTAAGTTTTATTTTACATTGAATACACAATCCCAATATCAGAACAACTTGATGAAAGCATCCAGAAAATATGAAGGAAACTTCAGTTCACTCCCTAAGACACCAACAGTACCAAACGTCGGTAGAAATATCAATCCTGTGGCTGATTTGTTGCCTCCTTTGTCAATTGATGCCAAAATCAAGAAGATGAATATTATTGAAGATTTGACTAAGCTTGAATTTCAAATCAACTCTGAGCATCAAAAGACGTTGAATGTTTTTTGTTCAAAGATGGTAAGTGAAGATCAATTGTACGAAAACATTGGATGGGGTAGGATTTGGAGGCTCGATGGTTTTCGTGAATTAGAAAATGCAATACTCAAATATCTTGATGATGAGAACTTCAACCGTGTGTTTCATTGCCAGGACAATGAAACTACACATAAACAAAGTATTGGGGAGTGTGTCACAAGGCCTTTATGCGAATATTTAAATACAATACTTTCAAGACAAGAAGACGGCTACAACAAAGTGATCACCATTAGTGACCAAGCTACCATTCCAAAATTCAACCCCGAGAAACTATTAAGGGAGAATGGTCTGATAAAGGAGAAGCATATGAATGGAGAATTCATCAAAAGTAATGGAATTAATTTAAGAATGGATGCTAGAATTAAAACAAGAGATGGTATAATTGTAAAGGAAGATAAACAGGTGTCTATTTATGAAAGATTTATGGGCAGGTTGAATGTTTACGACGATGCTAGGGTGTTTGGAAGATGGATTTCCCAAACTTTAGGATACATGTTAGGTGTGGGAAGTCATCAAGTCATTTTGAGTGATAACCTTCATAGTGTCTATTTCAAGTTGAATGGCTTAGATGAGGGCCAAGTCCAATATCATTCACCTGATAGAGTGAAGTCTGGTGCAAAGGGATTACAAGAGATAAATGGGACCAGTGTTGAATTTCTTGTGGCTGACTATACATTAAAGACAAAGGATTCAATAACTCCTCAGCTATTGCTTGCTTTATTAGCAAATCAAAATAAAAGTTCAACCCCCTATGCCAAGCGTAGGTCAGTTAGAAGAATAATGGATATTTTTAGACTTGCAAGAGAAAATTCAAGTCAAATATTGAAACTGAATGAACTCCCATCAGGTTACGTTGGTCATTGCCTTGAGGCAACCCTAGATTCACTCAGCGGGTATGAAGTTGACGTCACCAATAGTTACAAGGTAATGGTAAGGGTATCAAGCGAAACATTTTTAAGAGATTTTCAGATAGAAGACCATGAATTGAAACAAAAGATTTTGAAGAATGAATTTTTAAAGTTGAAGATCGTTGACCAGAGAGTTGCAATAGATTCATTCTACAAATTAGAGAAGGAATCATATAAAAGCTTGAAAGAGAAAGAAGATGTTGAATATCTTCGTCCATTTGGTCGGGAGAGGTACTATGATGGTGATATTGACGAGTTCTTTCAGAGCTTAGTGAGCGAGTATTATTCTGAAGCTGAAGCATTCAATAGCATTGGTGACTTCAATGCTAAGAGCATGAAGGATATTTCTCAAAAGATCATTAATATCCCTGAATTGATTGAATCAGCATATATTCAGATAAGATCATCTAACAGTAGCACCAATCCATTTATGGTATCAGGTATGTGTCATATATTTGGAGATCTGCCATTCTCAAAAAACAAACCAGTTTCTAAGAAAGATTTCAAAAGTGGTTGCACTCAACTAAAGCTGCTGAGTGAATGTGAAATTGCATATTATGGGTTCCATCGTGATAATTTTGCCATTGATCCATCCAATGGTAAATTTTATATCACCAATTTTGAAGATTGTGAGAAGACGGATGTCTATGCTAGATTGCTGCTTGAAGAGAAGAAAACTCTGAAGGAAGTGATGGGACTGCGCTAGGTCACCGACAATGGCGTTTGATTGGATCGAATCAAATCAGATTTCTCAATTTATTTGGTATTCTAGTTAAGGGACGAAAACCCAGAGCTTACTTTTAGGAATAGAAATTGCCATAAAACTCATGAAACAAGAAAGATTTTCATTTCCATTATATTTATGTTTAACCGAAGAGAAAATTCTTTAATATAAGGTTTGCTACAAATTGTCGTTGCTGCTAATTATATGGATACACTTCATATTACTAGTAGTTTGAATCTACAATCTTCTCTGCAACTCATTATTGATATTCATTCTCTAACGCTTCATATTCTAGTAAGTTTCTCATGTGGCAGCTACCCAAGCGACATTAGTCATTTACCTTTATAGCTATAGTCATGACATGAGTAGTACACCCTATAAATCCACGCTACAAACTTGTGGTATCAGCTGCATATCAATGAAATGTTCATCATTACTATACAGAATCTGCCCCGAATAATAAGGAAAGCCTTATAATCAAACAAAAAGGAAGCAGGTAGTAAAGAAATGTCCATAACAATTATAGTTCAATATCATCTAAATTGAATTGGTCGGTGTTCTTTTGAAAAAATGTATCCCAATCGAAAAACACTTCGTCATGATCGTCCCCATCAGCTGCACTATCTCCTGACCCGATGTTATTACCATTGCTATTACTTCTATAATCATCTTCTGAGTTGGCAAAGTTGGTTGAAAGAATTGGAGATTCTATTGATGGAAATTTTGAGGCAGGTGCACTTTGAAAATTCAAGAATGGCTCTAGTGGATATGAAGCCACTTTACCGTTTCCTCCTGCTTCAGAGAATATCAAAGCATTACCGTTGAAGGTTGTATTTGTACTGAATTGCAACTCATTCATATTGATCGCTGAATCATCATTACCATGACTTGACTGAAGTGGTTTTGAACTTGAAGACATTGGAGTGGAGGATGAAGATGAGCTCTGTGTAGTATGATTCATCAAGTTTATTGGTAGGAATCTACCTAATATCTGATAATCAAAATCCATACCGTCATTTATTGATGAATTTCTCAAATGAGGTTCATCAGCTTTCTTGCTTATTGGTGGTACATTCACACTTTCACCAGTCGTTGTGGAAGATGGTTCCTGTTGTTCCATATGTGACGTTGGAGCATCAATCAATTCAACTTTGATATTATTCTTGTTGTAGTTTTCAAACATTTTGTTCAAAAGGTTGAATATTCTTAGGGCCGATTGAGATTTTTGTTTCAAGTCTTTCAATATAGATTTCCCAATTTCTATTGATTGATTAATTTCTTGATTCTTGGAATCAATTTCAAAATAATAGTAAATAAGGCAAGTCATTGCAAAAAATATTGTATAAATACTAAACCAATAAGAACCATTCAATAACTTTTTATCAATCATGGATTTTGCCAACTTGATAATTAATTTTGATATTTGGATACATTTCTTGGCTCTTTTCACTTCAAAGGATTCAACTCTATTAGTTGTCTGACCATTTGGATCATTTGGGTCCAGACATTTCAAATAATGAATAAATGGTCTATAAAGCATGATTTGAACATGAAGATAATCCAAAAACAACAATCTATTGGCTCTCAAGTATTCGGGTTGAATGTTTGAAGTATCATCAATGTTATTGTTTGTACTTTCATCAGTGGTATTATCATAATCATTGAAATTGATGTCCAATTTGTTTGTTGAGTTGAAGTTCAATTGTAGTTTAGGTAATGATAATTTCCATAATCTCAACTCATTTTCAATATTAATGATGATCTCCTTTGGAATAAAGTAAATATAATTATCATTATCAATTGTGTCATTCTTATTGTTCTTGTTGTAACGATTATCAACGTTATTTGTATTATTGATATTGTTCTGTTTGTAAAGATGCCTTATTATATGATTCAAGATCAAGATCAATTTGGTATGGAAATTGTTTAATCCACATGAACTTAATTTATTTGGAAGTTGAGGTTTGATTGTAGCTCTAGTAAATGAATCAGTACCATGGTTATCATTATTGTTGTTTGGCAAAATTATGAAGTTTTCATCATCAATATCCATTGGGAAATCCAAATCTATATCATCTTCATTGATGGAATTTGGTAATCCAAGCATTGAATTGACATAAATCTCCATCTTATAAATAGTCCAGAACAATCTCTTTCTGATTTCTGATTCGATTGTGATTTCATTATCATTATTCTCATCATCTTGATTGTTACTGTTATCGAATGAGGAACGATGTAAACCTTGTCTCAATGCTGATCTAATAGCAATACCGATCAATGAATAACATGTAGATAATCTTGCAGAGCATTGTAAGAAAAGGGTCAACATAAATATTGTTTGTATTGATTGAATGTCTGTTGAATTTGTGATATCAATCAATCTTCTTGAGGCAATGAAGTATTTATAACCTTCATCTTGTAAATATTGATTATCAATGGCATTATCATTTCTTGAAAAGAGTGCACCAACTGCAATAACTGAATAAATCAATGGCAATACTTTATTTTGATGATTTGAATAATCTGTTGGATTTGTTAAATAAAGACTATTGAAATCTTTGATAAAACTTGGACGATGATAAAATCTAAACAAGAGACAACTTTCATTCCAAGTTCGATATATCAATTTCAAGGCAACTTCTCTTGGTGGTAATATGATTTTGATTTCCAATAATTGTAAGGGACGTTGAATCTTTGGATTATTATGGAAGACAGGTGATGGAGGAGCGTTGGTACTGGTATTTGAAGATGTTTTAGAAGTTGGAGTGTTGTTCAGCGAGTTATATTCCAATATAATGTTGTCTGTATCTATCAATCTTCCTTCAGATCTGTACTTGTCCCATATTTTAGCAAACAACTGTGGATTGAAAGAGTTGTCTAATCTCAATGTTGGAAACAATGACTGGATGAATTGTAAAAAGACAGGGGTTGGCTCTTGTTGAATTATCTTATTTTGTATAGGAGCAGGCTGTGATTGTTGAATTTGTGGTTGTATTGTTTGCTGCTGTTGCTGTGTTTGCTGTTGTTGTTGTTGTTGTTGAGCTTTCAAATTGACTGATGAGGTGTTTCTCTTCTTTGTTTGAGGATTGCTTGACGATGATGGTCGTTGGTGATTGTAAGTGCACTCATACGAGTAGACAGTGCAATGGACACAGGGCATTTTACCATCGCATCTGACCTTTCTCTTTCTGCCTTTTTCAGTTGAGGGATCATGACTGTTAGTAACGTTGATTTAAAGGAATCTTAGTAGCTTTACTTACAAGTATCACATGCTCGTGAGACTCTTATTCTCTTTGGAGGGGGTTTGTTCTGTATCTGGTGGAGAGGCGTGATGTATGATGGCTCCTTTGAGATGATCTTGGGCGGCATTCTGGAAGCTGGTTTTGTGTTTTGTGGATTTGTTTGTCAGTGGCTGAAGTTGTCAATTTGATGGTTTTGTTTTGATGGTTTTTTTGTGGTGTTTTGTTGTGATGGATTCATCCAAATATTCAAATATCCAAATATCCAAATATTCAGTTATCCAAATATTCTAATCACAAACTTAACAAACATATCTGACTAATACCATCAAGCTATAGCAAGGTCAAACATGAAGATAGCAAAAACTCTGACATTCAATTAGTTTTAACTTGATAATAACAAATTACAAATTGATCACTTATGTATACTTGACGTGATGTTAGGGCAATATCTCAAGCAACAGTATCACAATTCGATCTTACACCTAGCTTCTTTCGACTTCGACACATGATATAATTTGTAATTCATTGGCAATCCTTATCAACACAGAACTAGCATTCAGACTACCTTGAAGAGTAATTTATATACTACACTATTGTAATTGTAGGTGCGGCTGTACAAAAAGCTGCTAAATAATGAATTTCACGGGTTTTCCGGTTTTCCTTCTATTTTGGGAATTCTGCCATCTGGAAATTCAGATATTCTGTTTGAACGTAGTCAGTGACTCAGTGTATATTGAGAACTTTAAGATTTCTGTTATATAAATGGTTTCTCTGAGATCACTTTCTGACATACTCAGACACTCTAATTAACAGGACGGAAAGATGTTTTGGATTGCAGAGCTGCCATTTGAATTAGTCATTGAACTATTCAAATACTTAATATCAGTCAAGGATATAATAAGCTTATTATCAATCCTTCCAGAGTCAACTTCAGAATCGCTGCTTTCAGACAATGTCATCACGTTTTTCAGGGAGAAAAACAGAAGTAAGAATGGTGATTTTGAGTTGATGGAAGGCGAAGTGATTGCAGATATCCTATTGAGCGGTGTTCTTGGTGATAGAATGATCACAAGGAGCACAGAGCGAGACTTGATTGACCATGTGATGTGGGAGTATGACTTTATAGAAGAATGTGATACTACATTAAAAGTCAGAAAAGTTTATGAAAGATTTGATTATCGTCTATTCGAACTAGCCAGTTCAACTAATCGATTTGGTGTCATCAGTATCGTATACTTGAGTTCAATTATTGATAAACCCGACTTGAAAAGATTCGACCCAGAAAGAGCAGCTTGTTTACGCTTTGCAAAGCAATTACAATGTTATAAACTCTTTTTCTCTTTACCATCAGCAGTGGATTATCTTGATATTGACAATCACAGTGCATCTAGCATTATAGATTGTGGACTGTGTCCCGATCTAAAGGTTTTAATGATTAAAAACTCCAGAAATATCGATTTGGCAATGATCAGATCAGAAAATCTTGAGGTCCTTCGTCTATTTAGCTCAACTTTACATTCATCATTTCTTGATAGAGTGGGAAAAGATCCTTCATATTGGAAAAGATTATTTCCAAATCTGAATCAGATAATGCTTCCATGTTATAAGTACTTCAAATACCTTGGACCTATAGATCTGGGATGTCGTGGTTCTTTGCTTGTTAATAATTGTCTGCCAACAATCAAAAGAGTTGGGATACAAAACCATATAAAGAAGGAAGCACTCGTCAATAGGATCGTCAATAATCGAGAAGTGCTTGCAGCCCGCCTCTTTGCCAGAACAGCTGTCAATCCTCTTCAATATAACTTTGATATTGGGAGCCGACCAAGATCATTGATGTCCAATGGAGAATATATTGTATTGTACTATTCTGGTAAAAAATACTTCGATAATGAAGAATCAAATTTTGCAATCAGTATCTCCACCAACAGGTCTATTCGCTTTACTTTTAGAGGTCCATTAATTCAACATATTATTGAAAGTACGACAACGGAAAACTACCCTAACTGGAACATTAGAACGTCAAAGGACAAAAAGGGAGATCTCTTCACAAGCATTAGTGGCGAGCAGTTTGGTGATTGTTCAAAAATACTCGACTCCTGGAAATTGACTAATGGCGATTTAGAAGAGTTGAACTTTTTTCTGGGTGGCTGGGATAACAGCTCAAACAGGTTTACTGCCGCTGCTATGGGTCTCTACTTTGCTGAGAAGCCTCTTTCTCAACAGGCCAAAAATGAACTGCTCAACAGGACAGTTATGGGCTCCGCTGTTAAATCAACTAACACGCCTGCATTTGGCACAACTAGCTCAGAACATGGCCACTGATCTGTTTAATTTTGCAAAGGGAATCGAGATAATTTATCGCCAAATTATTAAAGCATGATGGATTTTGAATTCTACAACTAGCAGCTGTAATTTGATCAATTTTTATTATACAATTATTATACACACATATATATGATATTTGGTAACTACTGCATGCGTTATGGTGGCAATATTTATATATACTACACTATTCATAAGACATTCTATTCACACTAGTGGTGTACACTGTCTTAACTGTAGGTGCGGCTGTACCGAAAGCAGCTAAATAATGTTTTTTTTTCTATTTTGGGAATTCTGCCATCTGGATAATTCTGATATTCTGATTGAACGTAGTCGATGTACTTTGAGAACTTTGAAATTTCTAATATATAGATGGTTCCTCTGAGATCACTTTCTTATATTCAGACTTTATCAATAGACTGAACGAAAAGATGTTTTGGATTGCAGAGCTGCCATTTGAATTAGTCATCGAACTGTTCAAATACCTACTATCGATCAAGGATGTACTGAGCTTATTATCAATCCTTCCAGCGTCAACTCTAAAATTGTTGCTTTTAGACAATGTCATAACGTTTTTCAGGGAGAAGGACAGAGACGAGAATGGTGATTTTGAGTTAATGAAAGGAGATGTATTTTTAGAGATCATAACTAGCGGTGTTCTTGGAGAAACAATGATCACAAAAAGCACAGAGCGAGGTTTGATTGACCATGTGATGCTGGAGTATGATGTTATAGAAAATTCTGATACTACATTAAGAGTCAGAAAAGTTTATGAAAGATTTAATTATCGTTTATTCGAACTAACCAGTTCAACTAATCGATTTGGTGTCATCAGTATCGTATACTTGAGTTCAATTATTGATAAACCCGACTTGAAAAGATTCGACCCAAAAAGAGCAGCTTGTTTACGCTTTGCAAAGCAATTACAATGTTATAAACTCTTCATATCTTTACCAAAAGCAGTGGATTTTCTTGAGATTGACAATCACAGTGCATCTAGGATTATAGATTGTGGACTGTGTCCCGATCTAAAGGTTTTAATGATTGAAAACTCCAGCAATATCGATTTGGCAATGATGAAATCAGAAAATCTTGAGGTCCTTCGTCTATTTAGCTCAACTTTACATTCATCATTTCTTGATAGAGTGGGAAAAGATCCTTCATATTGGAAAAGATTGTTCCCAAATCTGAATCAGATTCTGCTTCCATGTTATAAGTATTTCAAATACCTTGGACCTATAGATCTGGGATATCGTGGTTCTTTGCTTGTTAATAATTGTCTGCCAACAATCAAAAGAGTTGGGATACAAACGCATATAAAGAAGGAAGAACTCGTCAATAAGATAGTCAATAATCCGGAAGAACTTGCAGCCCATCTCTTTGCCAGAGCAGCTGTCAATCCTCTTCAATATAACTTTGATATTGGGAGCCGACCAAGATCATTGATGTTCGGGGGAGAAGATATTGTGGAGTACTACTCTGGCGAAGACTACTTTGATGATAAAGAATCCAATCTTGCAATCACTAGCCTCGACATCTATAAGGCTATTCGCTTTACTTTTAGAGGTCCAATAATTCAACATATTATTGATGAAACCTCAGTGGAAAACTACCCTAACTGGAACATTAGAACAAAGGACAATAAAGAAGATATCTTCACCAGTACTAATCGCGAGCATTTTAGTGATTGTTCAGAAACACTTCATTCCTGGAAATTGACTAACAGTGACTTAGAGGAGATGAACTTTTATATGTGTGGCTGGGATAACAACTCAAACAGGTTTACTAGCGCTTCTATGGGGTTTTACTTTGCTGAAAAGCCTGTTTCTGAAAAGAACAGAAGCCTGCTGTTTAACAGGACAAGTTTGGGATCCACTGTGAAATCAACTAACACGTCTCCTCTTGATTCAAATAGTTCAGAACATGGTGGCTCTTCATTTACAAGGGGTATCAAATTTGTGTTGAAGCTGTTCAATAAACGATGAACAACTTTGAACTCTACAACCAAACAGAACTGTTGGAGGTATATACACTAACATATCTCAAATTATGTGAAATAGAATGTAGCACCAAGTACAGCTGGTCTAGTTATACTAGCGAGATTTTGAAATTTCAAATATAGATTCTTTATAATTTGTATACCACGCTTAATACTTGAAGTTTTTGTTCCAATTTTTGCATGTAATTTTTGAAATATTGGTGTTAAAAATATAACAAAAGTACCACTAGATAGTGGCTGCTCTATTTCATAGATATTATGGGCACCAGCTAAGATTGAGGTGCTGTGTGCGTTAAATTATGTGTTTGAATATTGGGCATTTTGGCTTCAAAAAACCCCATCGATTCACTCTGAAGCCAGTAACGTTATGAGTAGACACACTGTCAAAATTTGACAAACACCATTGTCTGCGCAATTAAGGCATCCCGGTATGTGATGGGATAACGCACCATTTTTCGTTGTTGAGATATGCGAAATCTGGTCGAGTATACAGTCCAATCGGGGTCAAATCGGGGTCGTTGGATGGCCAATCGATCGATCGACCGGTCAAAAATTGGATTCTTGGGGCAAAAAAAATTCAAATTCGAAAAAAAAAGTTGCCAAAGCTTGTTTTCACCCTTTCCCATAGTTAAGAAATGAACTTCAGCGCGTCACAGTTTGACAACCACGAGGGATATGATGGTGAATTTAGGTGCGTTTGAATACTCGTGTCGAGTGCATCATTTTACAACTTTCTAATTGAAGAATACCAAGCAAACGCAAAAGTTGATTTTTCCCCATAGTTAAGAAATCATCAAAAAAAAGACCTTATATCGTGCTGCAAAATCATTTCATAAGATATCAGCTTCAAAACACTTTCATATGGTGCGCAATGTGTGATTTGTGATTGGGGTATGCTCATTATGGCATATTTGTGAGGTGGTGAAAAACGGGAGCTTAAGGGGATCAGAATT
>JAKTWV010000029.1:0-156197 GCA_030582235.1 Ruyongia ponderosae | reverse complement strand
GTATAGTAATGCCGTAGGCACCTAGCTGTGGCGCACCTATATATATCAGGATATTCCCATATCCTTCTAGTCCTCTTACCTATCTATATATCACATCTCTATTATACATCTATCCATCATGTCACAAGGCGAACAACTATTAACAGACTGCTTAAGCTCTGCATCCAGAAGAGAGTGTTGCAAAATAATCAATTAGAAGAAGTATCAAGAATATTGATCATGCTGATGTGACGAAGCTGCAGAATCCGAATTAGAGGAGAATAATATTGCTGGTGATTTTATATGAACATACTCACTATTATTAGTCAGATTCATGTTTTGCTAATTGCTTTGTACGATCAGATTATTGATGTTGGCAGCCGGCCTGATCAATATAATTGTATTTGTAGTGCGTGTAACATACACGTAGCCGGTCAAATTCAAAGAGCAAGAAACATAAATATTCTGCAACCACCCACAATATCAATCAATCATTTTACTTTCTTCAAACCAACACCAACATCAATACTCATATATATTATCTAAACTGAAGCTATGCCATCATATTCAAATTTACCAACTTATAGCTCTTATCCTAAATCAGAATCGGACGTTGAGCTGGATGTCAAGTTGGAAAGATTGAAGAACAGTTCGGATGGCGCTGCAGAACAAACACCTCACAGATCAGATGAATCTTCAAATACCACCAGTAGAATTTCTACTCTTGGAACCATCAGAAATGATGAAACTTATAAGGGTAATGTGCAAATGCAAACTATAGTGGCTGGCGTTGGTGTCTTCTTTACAATGCTTCATGATATCTACTTGATAGAGACCAACTCCAAACGCAAATTCAACTTTAGTTATCAACCTAAGACATTGCTAGAAGCAGTTTTGATTTCGATCCTATTTTCAAGTTATATATTTATTTGGCTTCTCTTTGCTTCGCTCTTAATTTGTGTTTCATTTTTTCCAGTTTTCAATAGATTGAGAAGTGACGTTGACATTAAGAGACTTTCATTTATTTTGTTGATAAGTATTATGCCTATTAGAATTACCTTGCTTGTTTTAGTTGTTAGTATCAGGGTCTTATTGTGGTTGATATAGATACATGATTTGCCAAATAGTCCTTCCGTTCAGTTGAATTATATCCTGTTTGTGGCTGGCTTTTCTTATAATAGGGAGAATTATATCTTTTACGAACAAAATGAATCTCATGAACCCAATCACATATTTATCATATGAGTAGATGTAACCGATCCCGGCTACTTTCACTCAGAATATATAATTTTTGGAAAGCTGTACTGTTGAAAAGCGGTATATTATAAGCTGAATTACCAAAAAAGAAAGACCACTTCAAACGGTATTCTCACTCGCCATCATCAACACTTTTCTTGTTCAAAACAGTCTCGTTCGATCTTTTGCCTCTTGATTCCTTTTCCTCTGATGTTTTAACGTCCTTCTTGTAAGTTGTTACTATTTTATGACAATAGCCATGATTACATAATCACAATCGAGTGTCCCTACCAGGAATGTTTCAATATCGTTCTCAACTTTTGTTAATCTTCTCTCACAATTACCCTCAGGCAATCATCGATTGATTTTTGTGAATACAGGATCATAGAATGCTGGATATGTTGCCTCTTTTTAATATGAGTTCTCTTTGTGCTTATATTGATTAAAGCATGAATATTTTAATATGAGAGCTAAGTCATGGTGAATACTTATATAAATACTGATATGCAGTCGTCATCATTCACAATATTGATATACCATTTATAACCATATCATCAATTTCGACAGTTATAGAATGGCAAACACATATTCAAATAGTCCTTATGCTAAGCCAGATCAATGAGGAAATGCAATGAAAGGTGATACTGAAGCTCAATTACCTTTCCAAAGTACTGCTACTCCTGCTACTACCCAATTGGAAGAGGTCAGTGACGATGATCAAGAAGTTGCAAATATCATTATCGCTATTGGTATTTTCTTTACAGTAGTTTTGGATATTGGTTTGACTGGGGTTTCCCTTGCGAGCGTATTCAACTTAGATTATCACTCCATCTCATTTAAATTATTAATCCTCAACACAATACCATTATCAAGTTGTGTCTTCCTTGGGATCGCTGCTATTGGGTTTCTTATATTTGCTTCATTCATCCCATTCTAAGGGATGGTTGAACCAGAGCATAAGACTCACTGCAATTGGACCTACTGTGGCTAAATTCGTTCTTCCTACTAGGTTGATTGTCTTTATCATCGCTGTTATTGTCAGAGCCATTTTGTGGTACAATGATGATGCAGATATTCAGAGTCAAAACTAAAGTGAAGTGATTTATGCTGTCAACTAGAAGTGAGTTAAATCCATTCAATTGTTATATCATATTGTAATGAGCGCTTTTTATGATTATCAAGAAACTTATATAACAACAATTCAATCATACAATGGAAACGGTCGCATCACCTATTTTCCTAAATTGTAAGTACTAGTCGTACGTTGAGTAAACTGCGATCTGAAGCACAGAGTTATAATATGATACAGCTATTATACATATACACATATGAAGCTTGTTTAATCACATAATTGATGTTATGATATCGATTATATAATGTATTTGTAATGCGTGTTGCACGCAGATCATATATCAATTTAGAGAACAAAAAATTTTTGTATATAAAGACTCAGAGCTGTACAATCATATCATGAGCAATCCAAATATATATTGACAACTAGCTGTAACTTCATTACACCAACATTGACACATAAAGTATCTAGAGTGAAGCTATGGAATTATACTCAAATTTACCAATTAGCCCTTATGCTATTAATCCATACTTGGGAGCTGCGTTGGATATGAATTGTTTCGATGTTGAAGCTCAACCAGCACCTCTCAGAGACAGTCATCCTACCGTCACCAGTGGATCTTCTTCTACTCCTACTGGTGCCATCCAATATTCTGAAGCCAACCAAGGTGATGTGGAAATGCAATTTAAAATGGCTGTCATTGGTAGCTTTATTACACTACTTTCAGATTTAGTCTTGATAATGTTCGCCATATCGGGCGACATCAAATTCTCTGATTATGATCAGTACACAACATTGTTATCATTGGTTTTAAACACAATCCCATTATCGAGTTGTATATTCATTGGGCTTCTCTTTGCTTCGTTTATAATTTTGACTGCAGTTGTTCCAATTTTGAATAGATTGGGAACTGACATGGATAATATTGGTAAAATTTTTCCTATTTTGTTGATAAGTTTCATGCCTATTAGAATTTTCTTCTTTATCATAGTTGCTGGTATTAGAGTCTTATTGTGGTTGATATTCTACTAGCTAGATACAGTTAATTGTGCCAAATAGTCTTCAAAACTCACGAAAGCAGCGTATAATTACTGGAACTATGAGACGGAAATAACTGCTTTTTCAACTGGCTCCTTGGCTTATCATTCTGAGAGATTTTTGTATGCACAGCATCATCATTCAATCTTTCTCCTTGAGACCTTGGTTCTTGATGTTTTAACCTTGGTTCTTGATGTTTTAAACAATCTTCTTCTTGATTATGTATATTAAAGTGTCCCTACCAGATGTATTGGTGTCAGGATGTTTTCAATGTATAGCTAACTTAATTTCTGCCTTTAATCATTGAAATTCAATTATTTCTATATCCTGCTTATCGGATATGAAGCTTCTATAGCAGATTTACTTGGTATAACTCATTACTATAGTTTTCTAGTTTATCTTGTACTCATCGTCAACGCCGCCTTGCTCAAAGAACTACGAGCCAGAAACAGAATATGAGCTGGGTATGACATTAATGTGAAGACTAATACACAACAGCAATACATTACAGGTGTAGGCCAAGATATCAATGTGAATCTAATTTGTCACACAAGAACACAAGTTTACTGTTTTTATGTACATCTATAGCTTCTGAAGCTTGTTCGGTATGACTGCTGCTGCAATCTCTAAAATGTTTATAGTGCGTGTAGCAGGCAGATCAAATCAGAGAACAAAATTAAAAATTCTACAATATAAAGACTCAGTATGAGCCATTCACATTACCATTTATCATAAACGCCTATTGTCATTGCTTCAACATTATCTACACTGAAGCTATGCAGTCATATTCAAAATTACCAAATATTAGCCGGCCTTATGCTAATTCAGACTTGGAAGCTGAGCTGGATGTGAATCGTTTCGATGTTGAAGCACAACCACCTCTTGAAAACGATTATACCGCCATCACCAGTATTATTCAATGTTACACAGTCAATAAAGGCAATGAGCAAAAGCAATATGATATGGCCATCGGTGGTATTTTTTGTGCAATGGTGTTTGATTTCATCATGACACTGTGCTCCCTTTTCAGTGTGTTCAATTTTGATTATCAGTCCACAACATTGTTGACAGTACTTTTAAACTCAATCCCATTATCAAGTTGTATATTCTTGGGGGTTTCAGTTGTTTTGAGTTTCATTTCTCTGAGTGTTCTTCCAATATTGGATAGATTCAGAAGTGACCTTGAGATTAGAAAACATTCAATGATTTTGATTTTAAGTATTCTGCCTTTTAGAATTATACTCCTTATTACAATTGCTGTTATCAGAGCCTTCTTGTGGTTGATATAGATACAGAATATTTCAGATAGTTATTTAGTTCAGTTGAGCTGAAATATTGTTTTGTATACTATTAGCAGTTGTTTTATAATGATTATAGGAGAAATTATATAGCAACTAAAAGATATATATGATGATCTTGATTAATAATATTTGCATTGTGAGACTCATTTTGAACAGCTTCATAAACCATTAAGTATATTCTCATCATGTTTTGACGTCCTTTTGATAATTAACTAGTTGTAATGTTGTAATTTTAGCAACACTAGCGCTATGATTATATAAACCTATCATTAATATATATTCATCAGTTCTATATATTACAGCTGTAGGCCAAAGTATCAATTTTATATTCAGTACTAGCCTAGTGAAACATTGCAGATTTCTTATTTGGAGACAACTCAATATTGAATGAAAGAGCTCTAGTCATGAACAATATATTTGTATTTTTAGTGCGTGTAACACGTAGGTCAAAGCAAAAAAGCAAGACAGGAAATTTCACTTTCTTCATGAAACCAACACCAACAACATCAACACACATATTAATCATCTAAACTGAAGCTATGTCATCATCTTCAAAATTCACAGCTAGCAATTATGCTAAATCAGACTTGGACATTGAGTTGGATGCCAAGTTGGAAAGATTAAAGGAACGTTTGGATGCTACATCACAAACACCTCTCAAAGATTTTTATTCTAGCACCAGTACCAGTGGAATATCTACTCCTGGTACCATTAGATTATTATATGATAAACCCAATGAAGGTAATGTAGAATTACAAGCTACAGTGGCTAGAGTTGGTATCTATACTACACTATTTTTAGATTGCTTTTTGGTATTCCTCATCCTAAATATTGGTGACCTCAAATTATCTGGTTATGAATCCACAACATTGTCATCAGTACTATGGAGGACATTCCCATTATCAAGTTGTATATTTCTTGGGCTTCTCGTTGCCTTTTCTATAGTTTGTGCTGCAGTTGTACCAATTTTATATGGATTGGGAGTTGACATTGACATTGAGAAGCTTTCACATATTTTGTGGATAAGTATCATGCCTACTAGAATTATCTTACATGTTGTACTTGTTGGTATCAGAGTCTTAGTGTGGTTGCTATAGATATTAGATACAGGGTTTGTCAAATTGAATATAGCTGTAATCTGTTCATGAGTGGAACTGAATTGATTTCGTTACTATTGGTGGGTTTTCTATAATAATAAGGAGAATTCTAGCTAATAATTTTACATTAAACGTTAACGTCGTCAAAGGGATATTCTCATCAACCTTATGAACCATATTCCTATCATATAAACAGATGTAAGTTGTAACCGATTAACCAATGGCCAGCACTATTAGAATATAACTGTTGGAAATCGGTATATATCATGACTTGTAAGTAAGAGCCATGATTATGTAATCACGTGGCCCTACCAGAAATTATTTTATAGACACCCTAACACCATCCTTAGAATAGCTCTTAAACTTTGTTAACGGATAACCATTTTATTGCATCAACGTCAGCTACAGTGTTCTTCTTTTCATTTACGTATACTCCTTGATATTGTCTTTTAAATTTGAGCAATTAAAAAGATTCATAATTAGGATAACTATCCCCACTTAGCCAATCATCGATTCGCATTCTATGATCCTGGATTCATCCAAAAGGAGCAATTCTGCTGCCTCTTACCAATGTCATTCCTCTTTGTGGTTATATTGACTAGAACACACTGGTCAAAGTGAGAACTGGATGTTATAAATGCTTTACAGCCCCTTGCTGTTATCAATTATTCACTACATCTTCAATAATCAATCTATACTATCTATAAACTGAAGTTATGGATTCATCAACGTTACCAACTAGCCCATATGACAAGCCTGACTGGCCTGAAGCGATGAAAGGTGATGCTGAAGCTCAATTGCTTTCCTCAAGTGCTGACACTACTACCCCTGCCACTACTACCCCTACCCCTACTCCTGCTCCTGCTCCTGTTACTATCCAACTGGTAGAGGTCAGTGACGATGATTATGAGTTTGGAGAGCGTATGATTAAAATTGGTATTGTGATTACAACAATTTTGAATGTCATTTTGACTTTATGTGCCCTTGGGAGTGTTTTCAACTTTGATTATCACTCCATTTCATTTATGTTGTTAGTTTTAAACACAATTCCATTAACAAGTTGTATTTTTCTTGGGATTGTTGCTATTACTTTTCTCATTTGTGCTTCACTTATCCCATTTCAAGCCAAAATCAGAGAAGAGTATAGAATGACGGCAGTTGGTGAAACTTTGTTTGATTGCTTCCTTCCTGTTCAATTCGCTGTGTTTATCATCGCTGTTGTTATTAGAGTCTTTTTGTGGTACAATCATGGTGCTGATGTTCAGGGTTAAATTTGGAGTTAGTGACTTGAGCTGTCAATGACTCTAATATTCAGTCTTTGTAGCTTTTTTCATAATAATGATACCTTTATAGCCACACAATACATATACATGGAAACGGTTGGTCGATATCGTGTATAAGTACTATTTTCTTACCTCAACTACTTGATAATTACACAGCGATTGCATTAATCCAGTTTAAAACTATCTCAGTTGAATATTGATCAAGTTGTACCTTTATATATTCAACCATTGTTATGCTCTTCCATTTTCTTACCATTCTTCAGTGAATTCACGAGAGAAGAGTGCTGTTATCGCTCTTTGAAATAGGGAGTATTACATGAAAATAACTGCTTATACTACCTATCCCATAATGTAATCACTATCTATAGTATACTATCAACTAAACCTATATCCCATGTTGATGTTATAATAATTTGTAGTGAATATATCAGCACGCAAATCGAATATTTGAGAATTGTCTGAATTTTAGGGATTTTCCAGTTTCCTATAAAATCCCTAATTTCGCCACCAAAATCCTTTTCCTTAAAGAATCACCAACAACCAACAACTTATTCTTATACTCAATTTATATATACTATAATCATGTCAGAAGCACTCAACAAGTCAAATCCAATCATGGACATTGACATTGAAGCTCAATTGCCTCTCAAATCTGCTGCCGCCACCTTTAAAGCTGAGAAACTCAGTAAGGAAGAAGAAAATAAGGATCTTTCTGACATGAGTGTCTTTCCAAGAATCGTTATTATATTCTGTGATCTTTTCCTTACAATTGGTGTCATTCAAAATCAATTCGACTATGATTGTCATGATATCCCTCTCTATCGTGTCTTTTGGAGAGCAATGCCTCTAGCTGCTGTTTCTTGTATGATGACCTGGTTTTCCCTGTGTGTTGTGTGTTTTGCATCTGTTCCTTACCAAACCAAGCTTGCACCAAAATACAGACTTGATGAGATTGTTCCTAAGTTGTTTTTGATGCATGATAGAATTAGAGTTGTCATCACTTCGTCAATTTATGCTATTAGATTCATTTTGTGGTGTGTTTATCGTTGGGTTTGAAACCTCATATGATTTTGAAGGTTAGCGGTTGATCAACTGAAAAGTCATTCTTGCATTGAAGATGATATATTGATTATATTAATATGGTATACTACAACATTCACCACTGTCAATCAACTGAATCAATACCACTACTACCATTTGCACAAATACCAATGTCATCGTTAAGCTGGTCTTCGATGGCGGTATACTTTTGAAATAATATTCTTGCTATAAATTGAATTGGAATTACTACTACATGATGGTAGGTAATTGTTCATATACATATATCGTTGAGGGTGACGATACTTTGCTGCATATTTAATTATTTATATCTTATTATATCGTTGAGGATAACGATAATTTTGAATTCCATCTGGTGAACTGAGCTTATATTATACACCATATAATTAATATCTTGACCATTCTGTAAGATCTTGGTAAGAGTGATACGTTTTCGTTAATATTATGATGGCTTTGATACTTTTGGTGAGAATAATTATAGTAGAGGTGGGGAAGTAATGTTGTGTTTGTAGCGTGCAACATATGTCAAAATGATCAGAGTAATGTGAGCTTGAAATTTATAAATACAGCTTTGTTCCCAGTCACATTTCTTACAACTAACTACTACAGTCTTTGATTTAATCAACAGCTTCACTTACTACTCAATCATAATATCTAAACTGACCCAGCTATGCAATTCCCTTCAAATCTTCAAACTGATAACCCTAATGCTAAATCAGACCTGGCTGTTGAGTTGGAAGAAATCAAGAACAGTGATAATGAAGCACCGTTACTTCCCATGACAAGCGATACTAATGATACCACTATTAATACCACTACTGCTACTGCTACTGTTACCATTACTACTTTCAAGACCAAGAAACAACTTGAGGATGAGAGAAACGATAAGATGTTTTTGCCATTTGTTGGTGTCTCTTTGACATTACTTTCTGATTTCTTATTGTCTTTCTTCTCCCTTTGCGGTATTTTTGACTTTGACTATCACTCAAGTTCATTATCATCAGTGATTTTAATTACAATCCCATTATCAAGCTGTCTCTTTTTAGTTCCAATCATCATTATGCTTTTCCTCTGTTGTGCATTTTTACCATTGTTCTCCAGTGAATTTTTGACAGAAGACAAGCTCAGGGAATTTTGTTTCAGTGTCCTGGTCTATGTCCTTCCTATTAGAGTTTTCATCTTTCTTACAGCTGCTGCTATCAGGATCTTTCTGTGGTATTGGTCATGATTTGGTAATTCAATTTGTAAATGATTGGGTTGTACTAGCTATTATCTCTCTTTAAAATTCTAGGGAGAATTACATAAAAATTGTTGCCTATATTACCTTTTATACAATAATGTAATCAGTAGCTACTGTATACCATCTACTAGATCAAACTGCCTCTATCCTATGTTGATGTTGTTATTTGTAGTGAATATATCAGCACGCAAATTGAATTTCTGAGAATAGTCTGAAATATTTTGAGGATCTGGGAAATTTCTCATAAAACCCCTGAATTTGCCACCAGATTTGATTCAGTAAAATATCACCAACAACAACACCATCAACAGCATCATCAGCTACTGATTATACTTCACTTCATTTACACTACAGTCATGTCAGAAGAACTCAACAATCCAGAAGAAATTGAAATCAAATTGCCTCTCCAAGCTGCTGCCGCTACCACCACCACCACCACCAGCAAACATGAGGAACTCAGTGAAGCAGATAAGAAGTATATATCTTATGTGTCACACGTTTGGAAGCTCTTTTGCTTTCTTATTGATCTTGACAATTGCAATATTGCAGTCAATAATATTAATCATGACGGTTCTTATAATTTTGCCTTTGATCGTTATGACGTGTCTTGGAGGTCACAACCTTTGGCAGGTTTACTCTGCACCGCTATCTGGTTTGCTTTGTTTCTCATCTGTTCTGCATCTACTCCTATCCAAAGTATGCTCCCGCCAAAGTATAGACTTTCTGTGATTATTCCTAAGCTGTATGAAAAATACCATACCGTTAGAAACTCCATCCAGTTGTTAATTTGTGCTATAAGACTTATTAATTTGTGGTATGTCTATCGTTGAGCATGAAGCTGGTGCGATAGCGCGGTTGAATTGGAATTATGTTTATATCAAATATGCGTCTGATAATGTCGATATATATTGGTGGTTGGGATTCAATCTGCTGCTGTTGGTACTACTCTATTGGTGTCACCGTTAAGGATATTTGCGGTACCTTTTTTGAAATATTTTGCATATTGGATTGAATCAAACTACATATGGTGATTGATCATATCGTTGATATCAACGATACTTTAGCTATATAGTGAATAATAATTACTGAATTTATATATTGTAGCTAGTTGATGGTATCCAGTACTACTTCTATGATTTCATAACTTGTAGTATATGAGCTGATTGATTTTCTGTAAGGTAGCTTCACTTTAGAATGAATTATTGACTAGCAACAATGCCCTTGAATCCAGCTGATTGTGTATAAGTACTATAGGCTAACTAACTTGAGGATAGGCCCTGACTTGGTGTATGGATGGCTGTAGACATTTTGAGAATCATTTTGAGGATTTCATAAAGCCCCTGAATTTGCCACCAAAATCCTTTTCCTTAAATAACCACCAACAACCAACACCATAAACAACAGTAACTACAACTACTTCTACTCAAGCTACTACAGCTATAACCATGTCAGAAGCTTTCAACAAACCAGAAAACATCATGGACATTGACATTGAGGCCCAACTACCTCCCCAACCTGCTCCTGCCGCCACCCCAGGAACTCAGGAACTCAACAAGGAAGATGAAAAGTATATTTCTTATGTGATTTTTGTGTGCAAGCTTCTTCTTTTAGTGCTTGATCTTGTTCTTTTTGGACATGCCGTCGATGACAGTTTTGAGCTTGATTGTCATGATATCTCCTTCGTATATATGTTCGTGAATGCAACGTACCTGATTGGTTTTATCTGCACTGTCACCTGGGTTTTTTTGCTTGGTATCTGTTTGGCATCTATTCCATTCCAAATTAAAATTGAGCCAAAGTATAGGCTTTCTGTGATTGTTCCAAAATATTTATATGGACACTACAATGACTTTAAAGCTGTCATCGCTATCTCTGTTTGGACTATAAGACTTATTTTTTGGTCATTCTATCGTTTAAATAAATGAAAGCAGTTGTGGTTTGAAAGAGCTACTGGTTGAACTGAAAAGCTTACATCATTGCTGTTTTGATAATGATATTGATGGTTTGATATCATTAATCTCAACTCAATATTTGCACGTTAATGCTATATATCGTTAAGGATCATGGCAGCCGTACTTTTGAAATATTCTAGCAGACTTGAAATTTACTACATGGTGATTGATCATATCGTTCACTTTGCTGATGAGATTATGTTCATATAGCTGCAATCGTTTATATTGTTCCGTTAAAGATGGCGGTGGCTTTGAAATCTATAATTACTAGCTTGTGGATTACTGAATTTATAATATGTTGTAGGTTTACTTCTTAAAACTTATAGTGTGAAATTGATTTTCTGTAAGGTAGCATCATTTGAGAGTAGTTGAAGGAAGGACTCCTAGATCACTGTATAGACTTCTTATAATACTGGTTATGAAGCTGGTTCTGACCATTTCAAACTTCTCTTACAACCTGGAGCAAACAACAACAAAAATTATTCAAACCGACTTTCAAAGCATACTAATGATTACCTGATGTAATTAGGTAAGCTAATAACCTGTATATTTACCCTTTAGAACACATATAGTCTATAATCATCTCCTTCAAACTGCTTATGAAGATAGCAAGGTAGAAAGTTTGGCTATACTCTTTAAATCTGGTAGGGACACGTGATTATGTAATCTTGGCTGCTCTCATAATGATGAACGATGAACTCACCTACAACATTTATGGCACAACAAACAATCATTTACTGATGCTATGTATACGCATATACAGTTAAACAACTTTCTATAGCTTCTATTTGATTGTTCTAGGATGATTCGAGAAGATTAATGATCATGTTTATTTTACATCAAGCCCCTTCCCAGTTTATGAGAGATCAAAACCTCACTGGATTGATTTACTGTCACTACGTCAACCTGCACTCAAACTATCTAGATTGAAACGTACCAATACCAATAGAACTAGTAAAAGAAGATAAATCTATCAAATTGAACAATATGAAAGCCGATATCGAATCACAAGTGCCTAGGGAGCAACTTGAAGAGGTCAGTGAAGATGAATCAGATGCTGCAGAATGTTTTAGTGGCTTTATTGGCTTATGTGCATTCATAGCTGATATTTTTGGTACCATATTTACACTCGCTGGATTTCTTAACTTTGATTGTCACTCCAGTACTCCGTTCAATGAAGTATTCTGGACTTCATTCCCTTTATCAAGTTGTATTTCTATGAGTATCCTTATTGTCTTCCTTCTAATTTGTTGCATATCAGTGCCATTCCAGAGTAGACTTAAACCACAATATAGAATCCATTCAGTCTTTCTAAACTTTGGTACAAATTATGCCCCCGTTAGAATTGTTATTCTCCTTTTAGTTATCATTGTCAGAATGGTTTTGTGGTTAATATATCGTTGATGGTTAGCACCAGCTTAAACTATTATACATTTTATTTATATATGAAACGCTTACACGTAATTTCCAAAACAGACTAGTAGCGCAATCCACATTGTCTAGTGTAAAACATATCAACTGTACGTGCTACTTTGAGTACATTGTACATTCATTGATGTCAATAAAGTAAAACTTCTGAATATTCATTTCGCTACCGACACCTTTTTTGGTAAATACAACATGGCAATCATATAATAATATTTGAAACGTTATAAAAACCCTTCAACTGGCATCCTTTTTTTATTATCAGTCTACATACCAAGTTTCTACTACTGTCGCAATAATCACACATATTATCTAAATTGAACCAATAATGACAATCAAACCAGTAACAGAAGAAGATATTGAAATGAAAAATATGAAGGATGATATTGAATCACAATTGCCTCTCGAAACTGATACTACTGCCACTATTGCTAAACCCAAGAAGAAGCAACTTCAAGAGCTTAGTGAAGATGAAGCACGAGTTTCACATTTCTGTGCTTTCTTGTTTTATGCACTTCTATTCATGGCTGATGTTTATGGTGCTGTGTTTTCATTCTGTGGATTTTTCAACTTTGACTGTCACTCGAGTATTTCGTTCAAAGAGATGTTCTGGACTTCACTTCCTTTATCAAGTTGTTTTTATATGTCTACTCTTTTCGTCATACTTCTGTTTTGTTTGATATCAACGCCATTCCAAAGTAAAATCGAACCACAATATAGAATCTTAGCTATTCTCAAAAACTTGTTTTCCATTCATATTCCTGTTAGATTTGTTATCCTCTTCTTAGTTATTATTGTCAGAATTGTTTTGTGGTTAATATATCGTTGATGGTTAGCACCAGCTTAAACTATTATACATTTTATTTATATATGAAACGCTTACACGTAATTTCCAAAACAGACTAGTAGCGCAATCCACATTGTCTAGTGTAAAACATATCAACTGTACGTGCTACTTTGAGTACATTGTACATTCAATTATTTCAATAAAATCAAACATTTACTGAATATTCTTCTCGCTACCGACACCTTTTTTGGTAAATACAACATGGCAATCATATAATAATACTTGAAACGTTATAAAAACCCTTCAACTGGCACCCTTTTTTCATTATCAGTCTACATACCAAGTTTCTACTACTGTCGCAATAATCACACATATTATCTAAATTGAACCAATAATGACAATCAAACCAGTAACACTAGAAGAACATATTGAAATGAAAAATATGAAGGGTGATATTGAATCACAATTGCCTCTCGAAACTGATGCCACTACCACTAGCACTAAAGCTAAGAAGAAGCAACTTGAAAAGGTCAGTGACGATGATTCATTGGCTGCAGCGGCCGTCATATACACTTGCAGTATGATTATACTATTCGGGGATTTAGCTTCTACTATCGCTACATTCTCTGAGCCTTTGAGCTATGACTGTCATCCCAATACCTCATTCAAAGACGTATTCTGGTTATCATTCCCTTTAACAGGTTTGATTAGCATGTGTGCACTTGCTATATTATTTGTGGTTTGTTGTGTGTTAGCGCCATTCCAGGGTAAGCTTGAACCACAATATAGGCTTTCTGTGATTGCTAAAGAGTCCTATTCTGCTCTTATTCCTATTCATTTTATTATCCTTACTTTGGTAATTATTGTTAGAGTGTCTTTGTGGTTGATATATCGTTAATCATAATTTGACAGCTAGTCTTACTGGCTGAGTTTATATATTCAATTTCAATGAAGCCGCTTTCTATACTACATTACTTCAAGTACATACGTAGCTGTAAAAACTACATGACTATTGCTTCTTCCAAATTGCCAGAGTTATTATATGAATGCAGGATATGAGTAGCCAGGCTAGTTATGAGAGTAATATTGAAGCTAGAATCTTCTATCTATCACTAGTTTGAAGTGTACAACATAAAAGTCTTCTGAGAATATTATTGAGAAAGCAAATATTCATAAAAACTCATTCACTAACCATCATTAATTTACAATACAATCCTACTATCCTACTATCACAACTGATGCAGCTATAATTATGAAATCGCCTGAAACTCCTACTGATCCTTATGCTACTCCTGCTTCTGCTCCAAGACCTAGGAAACTTGACAAACTCAGTGAGAATGATTTGCTTTGTGTATCACTCTTTACTGTCATTGCTGGCTCAATTATAACTACAGTTGATTTTGCTGCTACTGGGTTGGCACTCGATGGAAATGTTGACTTTGACTGTCATTCCAATACTTCATTTGGAGATGTATTTTGGAACTCATTCCCTGTATCAAGTTGTTTTTTCATAGGTATTATTGTTGCCCTTTTTATCATTTGTTGTTGTTTTGTACCATTTCAGAGTAAACTTGAACCAGAATACAGACTTTCCAGCGTTGTTCCTGAAGTTTTAAGGGCTTATATTCCTTTGAGATTGATTTTTCTCTTTTTGGTTATTGTTTCCAGAGTCGGTTTGTGGCTTATCCATAAACTAGTGGATTAATTGATGGTATTTAGTTGCTGAATAACTTATACATTTCGATTATAATGAAATGCTAGCTTTGCTGATTTACTAGGAAAGTAGGAGTATACATCAATATCTGTATTTTTACTGCCAATATTAATATAACCACTCAATTACTTGCAACTACTAAGAATAATACTATTTCCATGCAGCTTTATGAAAGTTATGTACAAAGCAACCTCATTGGTATATATATATAACTCATACTAGATGGGAATATAGTAATTATTGTTAGTTTAGGTGAGTTTAGTGTAGTAAACGGATTGGTAAGATTGTGTAATCAATTGTAATCATTCTTCTAGTATACACAAGGGAAGTAGGATTGCAGGGACAAGTCAGTCTTTTATAGTAGTCCTCTATATCTCTGTCACTAGTAAGATATTGTTTCACCGTGTAACATCTTGTATCATCTTGTAACAAACCTGTTACATCTTTATGCTCTAAGGCTGCTTATGTCAACTCTTACATAATCATCCTTAACACAACACCCTTTTCCTGAAACAATATCTTTGACAAAATCACTTTCTGTTCACTCTGAACTCTTTAACTTTGATCTTCTTTAACTTTGACTTTCTCTTAACTCTGATGCCTTTAAGACCGTTACTTCAAACTCTTCTCTTATCACTTTAGTCTCTGAACTATCCCTATTCTGAATCTCTAGTCTACTAAGATCTTTCCTATCATCTTAGTCTTCTTTGGTACAATACTTCTAGCACAAAGACGCATTACGTCAAACAAAACTTTTGGTTCTATCTGAGTTCACAATAGTTGAACGCTTGTAGTCAAAGGAATCCTCTCTTCAATCAAGTTAGTTGTTGTCTAAATCTGTCATTCTGTAGAACCTAATTATACTTTGTTATTTGACACCCGGAAGAACTGTGGTCATCACAACTAATCCATCAAACACAACAAATAATTCTTAATCTGTTCTCACTTAACTTCTCACATATTGTTCTCAAATAACCTCTCATATATCAATCTACCACTCCCTTTTCTCTAATTAGGTTCTTCAGCGCCGGTCAACGAATCGGATTATCTTTTGTTTGTAGACAATTGACTTAACATTTCAAATTCTACCTTCTGGAAATCACTCCTGAGAATGCTGACACTGCTAGGTCCTCTCCATTATCACTTTTCAAGACTTTTCAGTACTTAGTACGATATGGCCAGTATCAACCCATGATAACTTTGACTTCCCTTCTGCAGGCACCCATTCACAACCGTAATACTTCTCTAAGAGACACTCCATAACATTGAGTTCTCAAACCAAGAAACACTCCATAACATTGAGTTGAATCTAACATGAGAATATTGTATCGCATCCCACTCACTCATTGTATAGCTTTTTATACTAATGGGATAACCTTCACTCACTGAGCTTTAAACCCAACCTCTTTTGGTAACCTACTCAAGTGGATATAAAGGGAGTAGACAAAAAGAACTATATTGACAATACTCAATAAACAACTAACTTGGACTAGTTGTTCAATCTGGCTTATAAAACTCATGACTAATACTTTTCATATCAGAAACAAGAAAATGACCAAATCAAACATGATTCTTACTTTATACTTACCTGTGATAAAGTTATTCCCTTTCCTTCTAACATCTTCCATATCGACATCCTCATCGGCTTCAATCTAACTCTCACTCTGGAGTCGAATCAACCAAAACCTATACTTATGTCTGTCGAAGCTATATGCTTCTTCTTCTGTCTATTAAAGTACTTCAGTCTGTCGAAGATACTTCTGTCCCAAGATTGTATCTCCGTTTGAATCTAATCTTTGTTTCATTGAGCTATGACTTCTCCACATAAATTCTTCGACATTGAAATCAACTTCTTTTCACTTATTCGTCATTGTTCTTAATTCACTTTCAGTTGAACTTCACTTTTCAGTTTCACAAGTTCGTCATTGTTTTTAGTTCACTTTCAGTTGAACTTCACTTGACGGTTTCACAAATTTCAGAGGTGTATCAGCTGTAGCTATACCGTATAGCCTTCAAGACTTTAACTTTTCTGTGATAAACATTCACCATAATCTTGTGTTGACTGTTGCAGGCGTAAACCTTTCTCCTCTTGCTGAATTTGAACTTTATAGTGGACTTAAACTTGTTTTGGACTTAATCTGAACTTGATTTCCAGAACTTGATTTCCTGCCTGTATCTTGAATCTATCCATTGTAAGGTCTATCATCTATGAGATTCACTTACTGATGTGTTGCACTTGTTGACTGAGCTTTTATCAATAAATTGAATTCAACTCTAGCAGGGTTTCCCCCCCTTAGTTTCTAAATTTTGATAGCTTGATCAACTTGTTTAACTTATGGGAGTACCCCTTGTTCATCTGATATCTTATGTTGACTTTCAAACATGAACCTTTCTATTTGCTTGAGTCTTTGTTCCATTGTATATGGCTGTAAATTTTGAACGTTTTGTTTTGCTTCCTTTTTCTTCTTGACTTTGTTTTTTAATTTATTTTGTTGATCTTGTGATAACTGAGGGCAATCGAACTTGTAGTGTCCTTGCTGTTTACACTTGAAACATGAGATATTTCTCACCTTGACTTTCTTCTTCCCATCATCAACCACTTCTGTTGATATCTCTTGTGTTTGTGCTGTTTGTGCTGTTTGTGCTAGTTGACTTGTGTTAGTAATTGTTTGAACTGAACTTACTTCGATTTGGATGGGTAATGAGTTGACCCTTATGACTTCTTGTAACTCCTTAATCCGACTCTGGATTGTTTCCAAGGATATTCCTGTGTTGAGTTCTTCTGTCTCCTTTTGCTGAGTCTGAAGTATTTGCAGCGCTACCATGTTAGTTTAGGTGAGTTTAGTGTAGTAAACGGATTGGTAAGATTGTGTAATCAATTGTAATCATTCTTCTAGTATACACAAGGGAAGTAGGATTGCAGGGACAAGTCAGTCTTTTATAGTAGTCCTCTATATCTCTGTCACTAGTAAGATATTGTTTCACCGTGTAACATCTTGTATCATCTTGTAACAAACCTGTTACATCTTTATGCTCTAAGGCTGCTTATGTCAACTCTTACATAATCATCCTTAACAATTATAATATTCATAAATGCTCGGTTGTACAAGTAATCGATCACATCACATATATACTACTGCTTTGAAATTAATTAACCAAATAAACCAACAAATACCAACAAAAAACAACAAGTAAATGTGATTAATCATGACTTTTATGTTGTAAATTGAAAGTTTAGCCTTGATTATATAATCAAGTGTCCCTACCATATAATTGGTGTCAGAATGCTAATTATGAAGGTATAGCTAACTTTCTGCCAGTTTATTGAAGTATCATCTTGTGTTGTAAAGCTTAATAAATATAAGAGATAACAGCTGTAGGTTCTTCTTTCTTCTCAAAAAGTGAGTGACTGTTCTAGATTGATGCTTTCCCTTCTCAAACTGGATATTCAGCTCGTTGCAGAAAAGTAATCAGCACAGCGTGATCGTGAGAAGTAGCTATAATTGAGAACATAATGTTTGCAAATATCATAAATACACAGCTCCCAGTCTATTTATTTAGTATTGTTACTATTAAATATACAAGCTATAACAAAATCATTAAATAAGAGACTACCATGACAGTTCAAAAAACCACGCAAGGTGATATTGAATCACATCCTGAAGCTGTACAACTCCCAGAGGTCAATGAAACAGATATGACAATCGCACAGGTCATTAATGGTGTGGCCAGTGCTTTCATGCTTATTGCTGATATTATCCTTTTTGGTTGTACTGTTGATGGGTCTGTCTTCAACCTTGACTGTCATTCCACCTCATTTTCGACAGTTTTTTGGACCTCCATACCAATATCATCGTGTGTCCACTTTGCTTATTTGATTCTCTTTATGCTCTTTTGTCTTGGATTTGCACCATTCCAAAGTAAAGTTCAACCAAAATATAGACTCTCTAGTCTTTTTGAAACGTTGTTTTTGTTCAACTTTCCTATCAAACTTAGTGCTCTGCTTTTAATTATTGTTGTCAGAGTCGTTTTATGGTTAATCTATCATTAATGAATCAATTAATGATAATTAGTTAATGCTGGGTATAAATTGATACGTTTAATTTTTATAATAATAAAATGCCTGGAGTATAACTTGCTAATTAACTAAGATACCAACAACGTAATATGAATCGTTTAATGTACTCAAGGCGCTGTCGATATATTAATCACACAATTATTAGTAGCGATATTGAAAGCAACTACATTACCTTTGCTTGCTTTGAATTATCAAGCGTAGTATACATGGTAAGCTGTTACAGTGCTAGCTACATGAGGATACCTCATTCATATTCAAGTCGACATAGACGTCACTAGAAGATGAGAACTGCGTTACTATCAGCTAATCGCATCGAAAACACCACATATATACGACTGTTTTTTCATTCCACTGGCTCAACTAACCAATATAGCAAAGATACACCAGCAATTATAGCAATTATAGCTAATATACCAACAAATTTGATTAATCATGACCTGTATATCAATCAACTTTGTGAATTCAAGATAATCAAACCAATAAAGTGTCCCTACCAGATAATTGGTGTCAGGATGTTTATTATGATATAGTATTACCGTCTTATTGACGTTAATATGTCTTATGTGGAGTGGACTTGAGACTTATGATTTACAAGGACAATTACCTAGCTTATCTTTTTGGTCATGATAATAATTATCAACGTTATTTTGGCCAAATATTAATCAACGTCGATGAATTAGAAGACACAATATTATGGAAGATCATCATCATGCTGTAAAGCATAATGAACATAAGAGGTAACGCTAGCTAGTATACTCCTTTCAAATCTCATATAATGCCTGAAAATTGCTATATTGTGATTTTTCTCTTCTTAATGTCGTAATATCTCAGCTTTGTGTCGATGAGAACGTGCAAAAACTGATGAGAATGAGTTGAAGTAAAACAGAATGTTTGCAAATATCATAAATACTTTGTTCCCACCACCCAATAGTTCAATCTTTACCAATTCCAACATAACACTAGCACAGACGTTTCTACTATTAGTATCAATACTATATCTGAAGCTATAACTAGACCATCAAGAAAGAGGCTATAATGACAGAAAAAACTATAAAAACTGATATTGAGGCACAATTACCTGCTGAAGGTGATTCCAATACCAATACCACTACACGTTTCGAAGAGGTTGGTGAAAGTGATGAGTGCATTGGAACTGGTGCAATTATTATGGCTAACGTACTTTTCTGCTTTACTGATTTTATTGTTAATATTTGCGCCCTCGTTGAACAGCTTTTCGATTTCGGTTGTCATTCAACCACATTATCATCAGTATTTTGGAACTCATTCCCAACATCAAGTGTTGTCTATATGAGTTGTTTGATACTTTTGCTTTTGTTGTGTTGTGCATTCGCACCATTCCAAGGTAAAGTCAAGCCAGAATATAGGCTCTCTCCAATTCTAAAAGCATTGGCTTCTTACAATCTTCTTATTAGAATAATTGTTCTTCTTTTGACTATTGGTGTTAGGGTCATCTTATGGTATAAGTACAACTGAGATATACTGAATATTAACTAGCTACTAGTTTATTGATTTGAGTGTCAACAACGTCAATATATACTATTCTTAATTCGATGTAAGCGCTTTTTAATAGATAAATATCAATTATAAACAGACTAGTGACACACAGCAATTGCATCTTTTGACTATTCACAGAGTAGATACTAGAGAAAAACAACAATTATAGTCTATATAGATATCATATCATCAAATGTATGCACTAACCATCTATATAATTCTTCAAAAGCGTTGTCCCTTATAAATTTTGAATATGGTCGGAATTGACCAAAGAAGAATTCCGACTTTTCATAATTTTGAGGTATACCAAAAATCCAAAATAAACAAAACCAGTTTTAGTATCCCTTTTTTCTCCAAACCCTTCAAAAAACAGACTGTTTCAAAAAGATTAAAATGTCAAAGAGATGGACAATCAATGGATAGAGACATCATCTGGGAATAGAATCTCCAAGACTGCTCAGATTTCAGGATCTGAAAGAATTTTAATCGCAGGTTATACAACAATAAATTCAAAAGTTGTTCTCAATGGGAATTTAACATTACAAGAAAGCAATAAAGATGATAATTCAGTTCTACAAATTGGCAAATATTGTTATTTTGGTTCGAATTCCATCATATTGCCATCAATGACCAGTACCAAGGGTGTTTATAACAAATTAAAGATTGGTTCGTATACGATTATTGATTCAGATTGTCAAATCAATGCATTGAGTATTGGGAATAGATGTATTATTGGAAAGAATTGTAAATTGGGGAATCTCTGTGTTGTCAATGACTGCTGTATCATCATGCCGGATGTGATTGTGCCAGATGGGTTTAATATCCCACCTTTTAGTCTTGTTAAACAAAGTGGAGGATCAGGAGATAGAAATGAAAATGAAAATGAAAATGGAAATGAAGGGGGAAACAGTGTGTTGATTGTGGAAAATTTGCATGAATCGTTCAAGAAGTTGATTGAGGTTGAATCAAAGATGAGTTATGTTAATAACCAGTTCATACCTTCCAATATCCCATTATAATTTGAACTAATGGCACAACATGGTAATATCAACCAATTTATATTATATTTGATTTTTAACTCTTTTAATCCTAATATCCTTTCAATTATGATTGTCAAGTTATGATTTATATGAACGAGATCATTTTTATTCATGAAGAATAACACTTTATCAATCGATTCAAAATTCAAAGCATTCAATAAATCTTTAATCTTTGTCAAATAATCCAAAATACTATTATTGTTTGAAATATTCAACAATTGATTCGAATCAAGAATGATTATGATTGATCTCACATTGGTGCCATGGGCTAAGAAATTGTTATAGTTGGATAATGAAGTCTCTGAAGATAGACCAATGACATCTATTGGCTTGTGAAATGTATCGATTCTTTCAAGGATGGCTATAATATATACCTTGTTAGTAACAACACAACTTGCAATGATTCAAATGTAAACACGGTATAGTCTCAACTTACTCTTTTTGCCTGAATTTTCCGTTCCTATCAATAGTATCAATCTATTCTGATTGTTGTTGTTGTTGTTGTTGTTGTTGTTGTGATGATATCCTTTATGATGTTGCTGTAGTTGATTAGACATTAATCCCCTTATGGAAAACATACTGGATGAGCCTGAACGACGGAGTTTTGGAGGGGTTATTGGAGAATGTATCATGGATAGTAGATGATATAATGATTGATGGATTCAACAAGGAATTTATATGATCTTCCCAACTCAATTGACTGTAAAAAGTAAGATAGATATGTCTCTCAAGCTTATAAATTTGAATTCAAAATAGGAGAAGAAGCAAATGAAGATCTTCAAAAATTTAATTGACCTGTAATTAATTTGAACCCACTCTCCCGTGTCTAGCTAGACTTGTCAGGCTGGTAACTTGTAAGGGCATGATGAGACTTGAACTTGAAGCCTGTCACTTGTCTGACATTGTGGCCGTTTTGCAAGGATGTTAATTAAGGAGAAAATTTGAAGGAATTGGGTTCTAAGATTGGCTCTTTTGGCAGAGGTGCTTGGCTGGCTGATAAGATGTGATCATAGTGCTATCCGACGTGTATCAATTGATAGTTCTTCATCCTTGAGAAGGTGGTTGGTGGTTGGAGATGTCGTGGACAGTTGATCAGTTTTCAGATGTGGGTTTTGCAAGGAAAATGTATGTGAGACATTATGAAAATTTTTAATTTAGGCCAAAGGAGCTTCTTAGACCCCTTAGTCGCTTACCACGAAGATCATTAACGTATTGCAACGTCAACGTCGTCATTTGATGCACCCGGTATATCAAACGTAGAAGGACTGCGATACTGCGATGTTTGGTGGAGTAGAGCAGGAGAGAATATTTCAATTATCTGGCCTGCAAAGACCCGAATCTATACCGATTTGCTGTTTATGAGAAATCATCAAGAGATAATTTAGATAATTATTTACTAGACAAAAATACATACTTCAACATTAACAGCGACCTACAAGAGGCTACAACTAGTCAGTATTGTAATTAAGTAATATATATAAATCAAAAGCAAGGGCTGGGGAGAAAACATCAAACTAAAATATCAAAAACTAAATAACAACAAGAAAAAAAAAATTATTCATAAAGGGAGAGAGAACAACAAGCATTCTCCAAATGATTGAATAGGGGGTATCAGATATGTATAATCATTCAATCATCATTCATTCATTTTCATTTCGATCAATCAAGCAATCAATTAATCAATTGCTCATTTTTCATTGATGAATGGATTCAAAGCATGTACAGTCAAACATGGTAATGCCATCCCAATCTCAGATCTTAAAATGATTGGAATCTTGGACAATTCATGGATTTCTTGAATGTAATTCTTATTATTGTTATTACTTCCACTACCATCAGTTTCAATTCTGGTCTTTAAGTTCTTGAAGTATCCACTTAATGGATCTTCATCTTCTTTGTTAACATTCTCTTCACTTCCATCTTCAGATTCATTTAAGTCAGATCTTTGGAAAATCTTTGGAGGTGATAATTTCAATTCATTCAATTCTTCAAGCAATTCAACCATACTATCCTTCTTCAAACCACCACTTCCAACTCTTCTTATTGATCCAGAAGTGGATGACGGAATACTAGAATCCTTTTGTGATTTGGCAATATCTTTAGCACTAGTCTTGAATTTATTCTTGATTGAATTTCTATAACTTAATGGTTCACGTTCATCAGCTGGAACAAATGTACCAGAATCAACACCATTTTCCCAATATAATTCCAAAACACTTTGACTCTTATCAAATTCAGCCTTCTTTAATGGTAACTGATCTCCGTGAACTCTCTTTTCAATACCAAAATCTGGAATGTAAACATCAAATGCACTTTCATAAACTTGTAAAACAATACCTTCCACAATCAATTGTCCACCATTTGATTTACTCAATTCATTAATAGTCTTACATAATAATAAATGAATGGCTTGTTCTTGAGCAGATTTGGCACAATCCTTTTTGAAATTACAATATTCGGCAGTCATCTTCAAACTTTCCAAATAATCACTTGAAACTATTTCATCAGAACCAGCAGTGGATGGAGGTGTTAATGTTGTAGAATATGAGCCAATTGAAGATGAAGAACCATTCTTTAAGATTGATTTCAATTGACGATGAACAATGAAATCAGCATATCTTCTTAATGGTGATGTAAAATGGGTATAAATTGGTAAATTGAAATAAAATGTACCATAATTTTCTGGCTCAACTTTACCAGCAATGAAATATTTACATCTTGTTAATGTCTTTTGAAATAATATTTCCACACATTCTCTGATTGTCTTATCTTCAATCTTTAAAATTGAATTGATTAAATTGGATGGAGTTGAAGTATCAATATCAATCTTCATATTGGTTAATTTTCTCTTGAAGGTCTCCAATTTCGTTAAAGTTGGTTGGGTTTGTCTTCTTAAAAAGGCAACATCTCCCAATATTGAATGAACTCTTTGTGCCACTGTACAATTAACCTTTAAATATAATTCATTCAAAATGGCAAATGATTTATTGGTTTCAAAAATGTTCAAACTCAATCTAATCTTTTCATCATCAACTTGATCTAATAAATTCAAATTAACATCATTATTCAATTTGGAATTCTCTAATCTTTGACGACGGAACTCTCTTGAGATCAATGCAATTGTCTTGATGTAATCTTTAGATGCTGAAGAAGTAATTGAATCATCACCATCAGAAGTTTTATTAGTATTATCATCACCACTTAAGATATCATCAATTTCATCAAAGGATAATTTGATCTTTGGTTGAATAAAACTTTCACCAATCCAAATATTATCAACTTCAAATGTCTTAGTGTCAATTTCGAATAAGGTACTCAAAGATAAACTCTTATGACCCTTAGAAAAACTTAAAATCTTATTGATGACACTTGGTAACAATTCAACCTTCTTTTGTGGCAAATAAACTGAACAACTTCTCTTTCTGACCTTTTTGTCCAATAATGATCCTTCTTTGATATATTCGGTGACATCACTGATATGGATACCCAACTCAATCTTATCACCAGAGATTCTCTTAACGTGTAATGCAGCATCACTCAAATCGCCAGTCTCGCTAATGGCAATAACGTACTCATTTGTGAAATCACGTCTTGATGATTTCTTTGAATCAACATCAATATCATCAACAGTATCTTCGTCATTATAACTATCTTGCTTGAAGGCAGTTTCATCAATCTCATTAATTTCAAAATCATCACGTTCCTTACCACTTTCATCCAAATATTCATCACAAATAAAGTTATTATCACGCAATAGGGCATCAACTTCAACCTTGGCATCATTAATAACACCTAGTTCTGAGATCAACGTACCGAATGGATGCAAAGATGTGATTGGCCAACGCTTGATCGATGTGACAAACAACTTGTTGGCGTAATGTTCATGATTATCAACAAAATCGCGTGGTGCTTGTTCAGTTGGAATTGCCACCAATGGAACTTTCTTATCTGTTGGTTTGAACCAAACAATCTTTGGTCTATTGTGTGAGTTATTATGACTGTTGTTATTGTTATTATTATTGTTATTGTTATTGTTGTTTTCCTTTTGTTGTTGAGAAGGTCTCAATAGTCCCAATGTACCAACAAACAATTGTCCTGGGATTCTATCAATGACAGCAACAACATGACCAGCGTATAATGGTTTGTATTCATCATTGATTTCTTCTTCTTCAACCAACAATAATGATTGACCTTCGACTTCAACGTCATCATTTTTCTTCAAGGTTGGACGTTGCTTCAATGAACCTCTTCTTTGTAATTCATTATTGGAATTACCATCTTCATTAGAGTCACCCTTAGTGCTATTCTGTCTAATAATTGATGATGAGGATGTCAATCCAGTAGATGCATCATTATGGACATCATCAATGATGATATCACTACTGATAGCACCAGTACTGTTTGGATCATTAGAACTACCACTGGTGTTATTGTTATCCTTTCTTCTCTTCTTTTCCTCCTTTTCACGCTTGCTTGACCAAACTTCATCGACCAATAATAATTCAACGGCAACTAAATCACCCTCTAATGCTCTATTACGATCTTTGGATCCACAAATAAAGATATCTGAATCCAATAATCCATCAGTAGAGACATAAGCATCCGATCTGTTCTTCTTGTTGACTCTTAATGTACCAATGACTAATCTTCCTTCAGCCACTAATTCAGGAATTGATGATTGAGGCAAGTATGGAGCAAATAGAGATTTTCTACCATTGACATTCATACCACTTAAAGAAGAGATAGAGTTTGAGTTTGATGGTCTTGCTCTGTGTCCTGGTACAAATTCACCATTATTACTGTTGTTGTTGACATCCTTGGATGGTGATGATGAGTGTCGTCTCCAATTGTTATTAGTGGATGATTGCTGTTGAGGAGAAGCTAATTGTGGAGCAAGCAATGGTAATGGGGGTGGTTGATCAAAATTATTGGATCTACTACCTGATCTGAAATGTCCTGATTGGCGACGTTCATGGAACGATTGTGCAAATGTACTAGCTGGTTGTTGATATTCAGAAGTATTTGATGATGATGGCGTATTAGTGGTGTTAGTTGATGCAGAAGGTTGAAATGGAGGTGGGAATTGATAACCTCTTTGAGGAGAATGAGATTGATTCTGTGGTGGCTGTTGTTGTTGATTAATTGATCTTGAGCGATTATGGCTGTACTTGTTGACAGGTGATGAAGGAGGTTCGATAACAGTTGAAGGAAACTTGAATCCAGATGGAGGAGGCATGGTGTTTTCATCATTGCTGTTGGAATTGTTGGTGTTATTACTGATGGCATTTTCATCATTCTTATCGCCATCCTTCACCTCTCTTCCAGATCTCTGAGCTTGGACTTGGGCAGCAGCCTTCTTTGCTTCGTTCAAACCCAAAGAGTGTCTTCTGGCATGCATTTGATGATTCAACTTATTCATAGGATTATTGCTTGATTGCATTGGGTTGTTATTGGTGGCGCTGAAGGCAGGGGTTAGGTTGAATGAGCCCATGACACCTGTAACTGAAGATTGACTTCTTCTATGGATGTTGCCTCCATTGCTGGCATTGTTGTTGCCGAGATTGGAGTTGTTGCGTCTATGAGCACCGCCAGCACCGCCACCAGTGTTGTTGATCTGATGGCTCAATTGTTGCTGTTGTTGCAATATTTGCTGCTGTTGTTGCTGGACGAGCTCCAACTGTTTCTGCAAAGTGAACTGTTCAACCATGAGATGTGTCAATTCACTGGGAGACTTTCTATGTGCAATGTGGATCTGTTTCGGGTTCTTCCCGCCAGTGGTGGTGTAGTTGTTACCTCTCTGATTGGTGTTATTTCTTGACATCTTTTCAACAATTTTGTAGTGCTTTGTGATTTATTTATAGGCTTGAAGCAGCAACAAATTTTTTAAAAAAAAAAAGATGCTGAAAATGAAATTGGAAATTTGAAGGTGGCAAAAAAGCAGGAATTGAATCTGGAATTGAATTCAATTGTGCAGTATCAATTGAAAGTGTTTAACGTGTTCAGTAAGTGCAGTAGTAATAATATGATATTGAGTTACTGATTCTCTCTTTTTTCGATTTGTTTCAGCGCTGTTTATTGTAGAGCAAGCAAAGGGATTTCAGGGAAAGGGCGACACGCTTCAGCTTCCAGTTGGGATACAAAGAAATAGGAAAATGGGGCTAGGGAGTGAGGGTGCTGTTGGTGGCAATGAAGGGACAGACTTTGTGGAGTATCAATTAGCGTAGACAGCGCCTGTTGTTCTGCTTTGGTTTGTTTGGTGGTTGGATTTAATTTGATTTGTGGTGAAGTTGTGAATTCTGTCGATTTTTAATTTTTGGGATTTGGTTTTTTTTTTTTATAGAGCTGCTACCATTTCTGGATTTTGGGGAGTACTACAGGATTTATTTAGACTGGTTAAAGTGTTTATAAATAAATGGAAAGACTGTGCTTAAGCTTCAACAAAGGCTCTGTAACTGGTGAACTTGGCATCGTCAGTGACTAGTTTGACTTCGACGTTTGGAGCAATGAAGAAATTGTAACCTGCTTCACACTTCAAATAATGGCCATATTCAGATTCTAAATAACCTTCACCTTCAGTAACAATCAAAATACTTGGTCCTTCAAACTTCTTGAAAGATCTGACACCAACACTGTTATGGAATGTGGTTTGCAATACTGAGAACTCTTCAATTGGTGGATCAAATAACTTGGATTCACCCTTACCTTCACTTCTAACAAATGAACTGGCAACCATCTTTTGCTTTTCAACATCATCATATGAATAGTTCAACATCTCCACTAGATTCTCAACATCCTTGAACTTTGGAGTGAAACCGGCTCTAACAACATTATCAGAAGCAGCCATACATTCAATGATATCACCACTTATGTAAGCATGAGGATCCTTGGCTTGTAAAAACATGGCTTCACCAGATTGTAATTTACAATGGTTTAATAATAAACAACCACAGAATAAACCAATATCTAATGGGAATTGTTTGTTCAATCTCAAAATTAATTCTGGTAAATCAGACTTGTTAAAGATTTCAGGCTTGGCTTGAGCAGATTCCACTAATGATTTAGCATTGGTTTCAATTTCTTCAACAGTAGCATTCATAACTTTACCAAAGACGGCTTGTAATAATTTTCTGTTGGCTAAATCTTCAGCTGAACCTTCCTTGGCATCAGCAACAACACCATTAATGAAGGCATTGGAGACTTCTTCACCAACAATGTTTCTCAATTCTTGGATCTTGATCAATTCATCACTGATTTCCAATAATGGTTTAAATCCACAGAAGCCTTCAAAGTCAGTGACGGCAATAGCCATCTCTGGTTTATGGTTATCATCTGGATAATTCTTTGGATCTTGGATATGTAATTTAGCACCTAATTCCTTATCTGGATGGGCTTGAATAGACAAGACTTTTTCAATTGATAATACTTTAAATAAGAATGGTAATTCGTTATCCTTACCGAATTTCCTCAATATAGCATCACCTAAGAATCCAGTTGGATCACTCTTAATCAAATCTCTTAAGTTGTCACCAGTGTTAGCATCCACAGATGTGACTTTTGGATGTGTACCCATCCATAACTCAGCATATGGTAATGATTCATCAATCTTAACAGTGCCTGGTGATGAATTATGGGCGAATTGAGCAACGGCTGAAGATGAACCAACTTTCCCCCAGTCGTAGTTTTGGTATCCGGATTGTAATCTAAATACCTTATGTTTGTGTTCAGCAGCAGCAGTAGTAGAGGACATGTTTCTTATGAATAGAGAAAGAATAATATCTTTTGCTTTCAAAGAGAAGAAAAGGATTTGTTTTGAAATAACGTGTTCGAAAGTGAAATTTCTATTAATTTTTCCGACAACAAAAATCCGAACACCAAATATTTCTGACATTTTAGTTAAAAATTACCGGATTGGGTAATTTGAGAAAATTCAGGTACCGTGGTCCGTAAGACTTAATACTACGTACTATTTTAGTTCAATTGATGAAATTGTAGATCTGGGGGTCAGGATGTCAGGATCGTTGATGATATTCACAGCTGTTGCATGTTTGATCGGTTTAGATATTTGAATATTTCATTAGTTTAGGAATTTAAGGGAAATCAGATCAATCGAACATGATGAGAACATGAGAACTATGAAGCACAAACTTTGAGGTATATTCTTTTGTACGTTCAACTAATTTACAAAGTAATCAAACATGTAATCGATGTAGCATAACTCGATATATATTTCATTGATTTAAGGTAAAAGGATTTCTTGATCAATAGTCTTTTCAAAGTCAAGCTGGGCTTGCAATAACGTTCAAAACATGTCAAGAATATCTCATGACTGATTTGTTCCTCTTGACAACCCCATCAACTTCAGGATACGATCTAATTCGTAGCTTTGATATTTGTGATCAAGGTGTAACAACAGTCATCTAAAAGTCATCTAATAAAGGGTATATTCAACATCAAGAGATGGATACTCGATTATTACAGACCAGAATCCTGTGTATCAATTTCTGCTAGTTAGCATTTGATGAATGGTGCGCAAAAGGCAATGGTTACATGGGTTTAAGCATTTCATTTGATGAATGGTCAACACCAACTAAAGATGGTTATCTAGCAATAAACGAGCTTTTCTATAACATCAACGATAAAATTAGTAAATAGCTCCAAGAGTGGTTATCAAGATATAATTCTGGTCCAAAGTACACGTACTGAAAATTACCACAATCTATTACTTGATATTGTATTATCACAAACAAAACCAAAGTGAGAGGTGTACTATGTGCGTACATTGGTAGAAATCAATAAGAACTATTAGCAGGTAAGTATTAACAAAGACAACAACAACGATGAGAAATCAAAATTGAAATGAAAAATTAAAAGTTACCCGGAACTCTCAAAATGTATACCACCTGAAAAGTTTTGATTTGTTCCTCTTTGTTTCAAGATTGGTCCTTTTATGTCAGAACATTATATTGAGATATCTATTTGGATCATTTGGATGTGATATTACTGTACTGCTGCTTTACTGCAATATAGAAAAGGAAAAAGGTGCTACTCGTTGCTGTCAATCTCAAATTCAATTTCAATCAGATCATCAAAAAGGAGGTACATCTGCCCTTATTCTCAAATTCTCAATCTTCTCAATATCTGTTTCAAAACAAGAACTGATTGATATAAATCTCAATCTCAATTTTACAACTCCCTTCCCTCTTCTTACACAATGTCATCAACAACATCTATAATAGATCAAAACACAGCAGTCATCAAACAGCTCTTTCCCTCATTATCTGATAAACTGATCATTGCAGCCCTAGTGGAAACTGATCAAGATATTGAACAAGCTGTTGAAATCCTAATAACTGATCCAGATTCGTTAATTGAACCACCAACGATATCTGACCCCTTTGAAATCAAAGTCAAGAGTCTGAAAGAGATGTTTCCAAAGTTATCGAGACAAATCATCAAGCAGTCCTTGTATGATACTGATGAAGATTGTGCAAAGGCTTCAGAACTATTATTGAATCATCATTTGATCAAAAGCTTCAATGATTCTTTATACCTTTCTACTAGTACTACTACTTCTCCTTCAACATCTCCAAAATCAGCAAAAGCACAACCTTTTTATTCTGCATCAACTACAAAATCATCATGTTGGGAGGATATGAAGTCTGATATCAACAAGATTTCACAATTATTGGATCTTGATGCCAACAAGGATGATGAAGTTATGAAGAAGGTTAAATTATTCTATCATAAGAATAATACCCAACTTGCACCAACAATGATTGATATCATTCATAACTTCAATAATGATGTTAAAGAATCACAAAAATTGGATTTAGTGACAAAGATGAAGAGAGTGGAGAAATTAGAAGTATCTACTGTTGATTTAAGCAATTATGGTAATTCTGAAAAGATCTTGATACCAAAGGGTGGTAGAGTTCAAGGAACAAGTTATAACAACACAAGTAATAACTACAATAGCAATATGCAAATCAACATACCGACATATTCATTGACCTTGAAACAAAAGAAGGAATTACAATTGAAACAACGTCAATTATCATCTCCATCTTCATCACCAACAACTATAGAGAAGAAACTGTATCAATATGATCAAGAATCTCAAGAAACTATGGAATTGATATCAATAACTCAATCTGATAAACAATTAGTTGAATTGAGTTGGGAATTCTATAAAGATTCATTAGTATTCTTTAATGGATCCATTGAAAAAGTATTAGCCATTGCTATATTCATTATTGAAACAAATTGTCAGAAATATACTTTCAAGAATGGGATTGATAAATTGTTGGATTATACCACTACCACCACCAGTACCACATCCGCTTCTTCAACATCTAGAACATCTTCTGCTTCATCATCGCCAGTGTTGATAAAACCTAAAATCATTATGGCTCCAAGATCTTCCACATCCACAGATATTGATAATGATGGATTTGTTAAAGTTGCTGGTAAAAAGGGTAATAACATTTCTATTGGTCAAGATCCATACAAGAGATCAATCAAACAATCATTACAAGATGGATTAGCTAAAGATCAAATCGCTTTACAAACCAAACAATTACAAAATGGTAAAGTCAACAATTGTATTGATCTTCATCATTTCCATGTCATTAATGCTCAAAGAACTGTCATCAATGCCCTGAATGATTGGTGGAATGATGAAATCATTGCCCGTGGATCTTCAGTGGGTTTGATGTCAAGTACGAAGACGGGGAAAGCTAGAGAAATGGGTAACTTTTTGGTTATTACTGGTAGAGGAACCCATAGTGATGGTGGTGTCTCTAAGGTGAGAGCTACTGTTAAGAGGATTTTAAGGGAGGAGCAATATTTGTTTGAGGAGGATTCTTCAAGATTTTATGTATTGGGTAAGAAGAAGTGTTGAATTTTCAATGACTGTTTAATGATTGTTTTTTGTCTACTGTTTATAGTGTTGACTTTTGGAGTTTAAGGATTTTTAATGTTACAATATTCATGAACGAATCAACATTGATTGTACTCGTTTCTCGTGATTTAAGTAATACTTCTTCTTCTTCCCGTATATAAAAATAGCAAATACTTAGCTGTTATTATGATAGTTATACATGCTATCCATCAATTCATTCCCATTTATCCAACATTGATTCCATTTTCTTTATCCTTTGTACCTTTTCATTATCATTACCATTACCATTATCATTATCGTTACCATCATCATTGAACTCACCAAAAATCACCGGCTTTCCCAAAGTATGCAATTTCCATAGACATGCATTGATCAATCTTTCATCCGTTTTGACATCAACACCAGAACCAGAACCAGCACAATTGTCATGAATAATGTGATCAGATAACCCCCAGATTCCAATGTTCTCAACAAGTCTCTCCATATTTGACGTGTCATTATTGAATTTCTGAGACTCTAAATAAGACAGGTAGACAAAGAGTCTTTGCAATGTATCTATATGAGCAATCTCCACATCATTATAAATACTTTGAATGAATTTGATTGAATTGAAGTATGGATCTTTACTGTTGATGTTCAACTCGTTAAAATTGGCTGTAGATTTCGACAGAATGAGCACCAGATGACAACTGCTCTTCTCTAAATCTGCACTAGTACATAACTTATCAACAAACTGTCTAAACGACGTACACACCAGCCTCATTCCCCTGCCCTGAATATCTCAAAAACAAAATAAATCAAGATGAGATTTGAAAAATCGGTATACCATTTTCAGAGTCGGGTAACTTCAAATTTCGTCGAAAAAAAAAAATTTGTTCAAAATTGACGATTTGGCGAAGAAGAGCTTAACCACTCTTTGTTGAGATCAAAAAGACAAAAAGGGAGAGATGGTGCTAGCACGTATACCGAGGGCATTTGCTCGTTCCTTTGCATCAACAGCAAGAACACTGAACAACATAACACCTCCTCCTCCTCCTCCAATTTCAACATCTTCACCAGCATCTCTAGAAAAAGAACAACCTATAATACAAAATCAAGAACCAGTAGTAGTGGCTTCAAAACAAGTTCCAACCAGTCAAGGAGAAATCACAAGAAGTCAAGTCACTCAATCACAAAAGGAATTGCTTGAATTTGAACAAGACATCTATGAAGTTATTTCTGGTAAGACTACAAACTTATTGAACAAGAAATTATCACAAAATAAAGATTTGGTTAGTAATTTGTTATCATTCTACAAAGAATTTGCATTTGAATCTAAATTGAAGACTCACTATATTCAAACAGGCTCAGTTGAAGGTGAGAATTCACAATTCCCATATTTACAAAAATCTTTAACTGATGAACCATATACTGCAGAAGAATTATTCTTAAGAAGACAACAATTCAATCAATCATTTGGTAAATTAGGTGCTAATTTAGAAGATGTTTACCATCCTTATTTAGACACTTACAAGCCAGCAACTGCTAATGAATTAACAGTCTCTAAATTAATGGCTGCCGGTTGTCATTTAGGTCATACAGGTGCTTTGTTAATGGAAAGAAATCAACCATTCATCTTGGGGAAATATAAAAATATTCATATCATTGATTTAGAGCAAACTTTACAAAAATTAAAGAGAGCTTGTAAAGTTATTGAAAATGTTTCAGGAAAGGGTGGTTTGATTCTATTCGTTGGTACAAAACAAGATTTGAAAAGACCATTACAAGTAGCTGCTGATAGAGTTAATGGTTGTTATGTTTCCAAAAAATGGGTTGGTGGTACTTTATCAAATGCTGTTGAAATGTCCAAATTATGGAAAAGACAAGAAATCAACATGGCTGATGAACCAACTGGAAGAACTTTAGAACTTGATGAACAAAAAAGAATTGTTAAACCTGATTTAATCGTCATTTTAAACCCAGTGGATAACATCCCATTAGTGAAAGAAGCAATGAAACTGAGAATCCCAACCATTGGTGTCATTGATACAGATTGTGAGCCTTCATTAGTCACATATCCAATCCCTGCAAATGATGATTCAACAAGATCTCTTTCATTCCTATTAGGTGTCTTGGCCAAGGCTGCTGAATCTGGAAGAGTGCGTAGATTACAAAGTGCAAACAGATATTTCAAACAAAAGAATGCCAAATCAGATGCTGCCGAACAAATAGAAGCAAAGAGACAATTTTGAATTACAAATGAGAGAAAGGAGAGTTTTGAAGTATTAACAGAGAGGAAGAAAGAAAACAGTCTCTTTTTAGTTTTGAGAAATGATGAATTTGAAATTTGATCAAAGATAGAAAAAGTATAACAGCTTGTAAATACATGAAAATAGTTAAAAAAAAAAAAGAGAACCATCACATGTATAACTGTGAAAGAATTGTAATTCAATCAGAGACTATTTGACAATTTGAAGGGAAAGAGTATAGCCCTTGAGCCGGGTAAATAAATTTACTATTTTGCTAAAACCTGAACATCCAAACACCAAAAAATCAAAAAAAATCAAAACAAATCAAAATTAAAAAAAAAAATTGAAGCGAATGGCGAACGCACTTATTAGACCAAGAAGTAACCAAAAGGAAGTGCCATCAATTGCTGCTTTAAACAAAAAATCCACGTCATTCATTACCGTCCAGTTGTCGATACTCAGCCACATAAGATACAAAGCAAAAAAATTGATCTAGCTGTTTGTTAATATCCCATTTTCCCTTCAGAGAAAAACAATCCTAACGTGACATTCCTTTCCAAGCATTGAAATCACGGTCTTCTCTCATAAAGAACAACAAACTAATTGAAAATTCATTGGATTTCTTGCCCCTTTTTTGAATTGATTTTCATATTCATAACATAAACATACAACTAAACACACCTGTTGTCACTCAAGGTCATAGAAAAAAGATACGATTCATCTCATAAGAAACTACCCCAGTCATTCCTTTTTGAAACAATCTTTTGACAAGAATTGAACCCTTTTATATCTTTTGAACATCAAAATCGCTAATACAAAGATGGTGGATGCAAAAGAACAGATAGTCGTTGATACTGAAAAGCTGTTGGTCGACAAGTTTTCCACTCCGAGAAGTTCAAGACTTTTGGAAAGCACCACTGATACTACTACTACTACTACTACAACAAATGCCGATGAAAATACAGCAAATACTAATGAACTTACATTATCTCCTGGTTCATTGCCAAGACTTCCTGGAACATTGAACGTATCAGCTTTAGCATCATCAACAGATTCAGTGGCAAACAATGTTGAAAAATCAAATGATGATGATGAAGATAGCGAGAATGCCGATGTTTCTTCTCCAAATACTTCAATGACTTTAGATCCCGGTAAACCATCAATAACTCCAACAAGAAACAATAGAGTCAATGAACTAATCAATTCCTTGGATGAGCCAATCAACTCCTTGGATGAGCCAATCAATTTCAAAAGAGTTTCCACAATGTCTACAACGGATGATGACGATGATGATTCCATTGGGTCTTTTGAATCATTACCTGATAATACACCAGTTCAAGCCAAGGGTGCCCTCATAAATAAAGAAGCACATCCAATAGTGGATACCACAGCTATAGGCAAGAACATCATTGAAGATATGGAGGCAAACAATGACACCACTGTAAATAATACATCCATTGTATCAGATCTCGAAGATGTGTCAAATAGTCAACATGATGGAGATGAAATCACCAAAGATACTAAAGAGATTGAAAAAGAAGAAAATAACAATCATGAAGAGGAGGAGGAAGAAGAACAGGAAGAAGGAACAAGTGAATTGAATGATGATAGTATCGTTATGGTGAATACTGCTACAACGACAACTTTCAAAAAGGCTGTCAGTGATAATTTGATTAATCATATTGTTGATGGTTCGAGCATCATCGATACTGATGATAAGAGTACAGTGGTTTCCATCAATACAGCTGACGCTAATGATCTAAGTATAACCAAAGAATTTGAACCTCAATTCAGTCACTCAGTTACTGCCGACAAGAGCGAAGAAGAAATATTACAGGATAATGAATTAAAGACTACCTCCAATGATGATGATGAAATCTTATCAAATGGTTTGAAAAATCTAACGGTAGAGACTCCATCCTCCAACAATCCTCTCAAAATTGAATCACAATCCGATAACATTACAACACAAGTGATAAGACCAGCTTCAAGCATAGCGAGTTCACAACCTCCACTACAAACAGACTCAACATTTGATCATGGTTCTAATTTTGAGAATAAATTCATTGATGAATTCATAGCGTATGAGAGTTCTAATAATTCATCAAATGTTATGATCAATGAACTTGCCAACAATACAATCTCTGAAGATAATAATAACAGCATTGATCAAAGAGGATTACAAGATAAGTTTGAATTCGAAAAAAATGGTAGTGTTAGCAGCTTAACTCAAGTGAAAAAGATATCTGGTGCAAGTTTGGATGAGTTACCAATTGCTGCCTCTTCAAATATCAATATTCCTGAATTGAATACTAGTACAAATAATGCTGGTGATGACACTGTCCAAGATATAAATGGGTCAGGGATATTTGATAGATCAACAAGTAATAATACTTTTGGCACTTCAAGCTCAAGCTCATTCAGCAACATCAACAACACTAGTATGATTGTCAATACTACTAACAAGAATGATCATTCTTCAACATCATCAGCAACATCAACACCAAACCTAAATTCTGGCCTCAATTCAGTAATACCCAACCATCAACCAGCACAATCAACACAACCAGCACAATTACAATCCAGTTATCAACCTCAAAGACAACAGTCAAAGAACACACCAGTTAGAAAGCAACCACTATCGCCATTCACCTCAAAGAGAAAGAGTGGGAATAAAGTTAAAGATGTATTCTCAAACTTTGTTAATAGTATGAGATCATCAACTGGTTCAAATTTCAATAACAATGATTCTAAAAGAGCTTCGTCTTCATCTTCATCTTCATCAAACCATAACAATGGCCCAATCAAGATTTCTACTCCATATGATGCCAAACATGTGGCACATGTTGGTATTGATAAGGATGGTCAATATACTGGATTACCAATTGAATGGGAGAAATTATTAATGTCTAGTGGTATTTCTAAATTTGAACAAGAACAGAATCCTCAAGCAGTTATGGATATCGTGGCATTTTATCAAGATCAAACACAACAAAATCAAGATGATAAAGTTTTCAAGAAATTTGATCATGCCAATACAGCTACTCCAAAGAGTCAGATAATAGGTTCATTTAATTCTAATACCCCAAATTCTATTTCTACTTCAACTTATCAAACACCAAGACAACAATTATCAAAGCCACAAAGCTCCCCTGATGTTCCAAAAGATTTACAATTCATTCCATCAAGACCTCCTCCAAGACCTCCTCAATCTGCTACTTCTACACCATTAGGAAGATCATTATCTACTAGAAGTCAAAACAATGGTAGTATTTCCTTAAGATCTCCAAATATACCACAAACACCACAGATTCCTGAACATTACCAATCATCAACATCTCCAAAGCCATCTCTATCAGTATCATCTCCACAACCATCAAGACCTCCTCCACCTCCACCACCTCCAAAGCACGAGATTGCTTTACCATCATCAAGTATACCGGAAGTGCCACAGCATATTCCTAAGATTCCAAACACTGATGAAACTAACGATGATCAAAGCCAATCTCAACAACAACAAGATGGACCTGCACCATTATCCAAGGATCAACCAGTCAGAGATCCTCAGCAGGCTGCTATCATTGCTGCACGTAAGAAGGAGGAGAAGAGAAGAAGAAATGCTCAAGTGTATGCTAAATTAACCACTATTTGTTCAGAAGGTGATCCAAGTAAGAAGTATAGAAATTTAGTAAAGATTGGGCAAGGTGCCTCTGGTGGTGTTTTTACAGCTTATGAATTAGGTAATAATATGTGTGTTGCTATAAAGCAAATGAATCTTGAACAACAACCAAAGAAGGAATTAATCGTTAATGAGATCTTAGTTATGAAAGGTTCCAAACATAAAAACATTGTTAATTTCATTGATTCATATTTATTGAAGGGTGATCTTTGGGTTGTTATGGAATACATGGAAGGTGGATCCCTTACTGATGTCGTCACCCATAGTGTCATGACTGAGGGACAAATTGGAGCTGTTTGTCGTGAAACTTTATCAGGGTTACAATTCCTACATTCAAAGGGTGTCATTCATAGAGATATCAAATCTGATAATGTCTTATTATCAATGGGTGGAGATATCAAGTTGACAGATTTTGGATTCTGTGCACAGATTAATGAAATCAATTTAAAGAGAACAACAATGGTTGGTACACCATATTGGATGGCTCCTGAAGTTGTTTCAAGAAAGGAATATGGACCAAAAGTTGATATTTGGTCATTAGGTATCATGATTATTGAAATGATCGAAGGAGAACCACCATACCTTAATGAAACCCCATTAAGAGCATTATATTTAATTGCCACTAATGGTACTCCAACTTTAAAGGAACCTGAATCATTAAGTAATGTCTTGAAGGAATTCTTAAGTTGGACATTACAAGTTGATCCATTGGATAGAGGTACTGCTACTGAATTGTTACAGGATTCATTTATTTTAGATGCTGATAATGTCTCGTCATTGGCGCCATTAGTGAAATTAGCAAGAACTAAGAAACAACAAGAAAAGGATGATGATTGATTGAGCTGGATTTGTTTCTTAGTTTGTTAATTACTATTTTTTTGATGTTTTCATTTCATTTAACTTCTCTTCACTTCGTCTTATCTGTTTTTCTGTTTTTTATGATGCAGTTTTACTGTTATTTGTTACTTATTATTATTTCCGTTATTATTTGTATTCATGTGGACAATTCTTATTCTTTTTTGTATAGATTTTTACTTTTCAACTTTGCTAGATTTCCAATCATCTCTCTTTTCAATACTACGAGTGTTATCGTTTTTGCTTTTTGTCTATCAATTGACTTAGTCAGTTAACTTACGATTCAGTAAATTCTTATCTCCCTTCTCTTCTCGCTTAATGTTCCTGTACGTAATAAAAGGAATCAAGGGGTACTTCAAATGATTGATGGCATATTCAAGGGTGTTTGGATGTTCATATTTTAGGAAATTTCCCTTTTCGGAATTTGCTCAAATATTTTGGTACCTTTTTAGAGCAATTTGTCAGCTTTTACCAAAAGATGGTATCGATAAGATAAGCTTTGGCATTGTTGTGGGTTATAAAATGAACCATCTTTCCCCTTCCCTCATATAGATGTTTTATTTGTCTTGCATAGTTATTTGCTAACAATGTCAGCTATCAGTACACCATTTGATGAAGGTGATCCCAATTATCCACAATTAACCCCACCATATCTCAAATTATATTCACAAGGAACTGCTAATGGATCAAGAGCATTACTATACCTTTCATTATTGAAAATAGATTATCATTATAGACGAATGGATATAAGAGATCCAACACAAGAACATAAACAAGAATGGTATTTGAAATTGAACCCCAATGGAAAGATCCCAACTCTTAGTGATGTTGATTTCAATGGTAATCAAACTGTTTTATTTGAAAGTGGTGCAATTTTGTTATATTTAGGAGAGAAAAACGATACAAAGAACCAATACTATTATGGGATGAATCAATCTGACTTATATTGGGAACAACTAGAATGGCTCTATTTTCAAATGGCCCATACATCATATCAAGCACAAGCTATGATTTTCACATTGTTCATTAAGGACAGTGATCCATATCTCAAAAAGAGATTCATGGATGAGACTAGAAGAATTTATACAGTTTTAGAAACTAGATTAGAGGTTAATAATGGATGGTTTGTTGGTGATCATTTGAATATTGTGGATATTTCCTTCTTACCATGGACTAGGTCTGTTGAATTGATTGGAGTTGACTTATCTAGTGAGTTTCCTAATGTTTATGAATGGAAAGTTAAAGTTGAAAAGATTCCAGGTGTTGCTGAAGGTTTAGCCATTGTTTGAAACGTTGTTATAAACGATCATAATTTTTGTACATATTTAATATGAGTTGTGATTATGAACCTAGTCTTGTATAGCTATTTATACATAAGAAGTAGATCTTTATTACACCATTCAATAGACTTAAAACTAAATTTTGCCAGATAATGTTATTATTTTTCAGTATTTATTGATATATTCAACAACCTTTTAAATTCCACAGTAGGTACCACTTTCACTAGAAAAACACAGAAAAAAGCTAAAATGTCCGTTTTTGTAATTTAAATAGTTGTATACTATTCTTATTAGCTGTATGATGACCTCAAATACACCAAAAACCACTTAAACATCATTTTAACCACTCTAATTCAATTCCCTACAATATCCATTGGTGTTGGGATGTCCCGACTATCTCCGGAATAAGCAAATCTCAAGGATTCACCAAAAATTTAAAATTTGGGCCGAAAACCCTGAATCGAAACTTCACTGAAATAGGAAATTAATTTAGATCAAATTAGATCAAATCTGAACTGGAAACAGGCCAAGATGGACCCATCATGTGCCAAGAAACAGCAGCACATTGTCCAAATATCTGTGCCTGAAAGTAACATTAACAACAATGAAGAAGAAGGGGAAGAAGAAGAAGAAGGGGAAGGGCTGAACTACGACGAGGCTAGAAAGTCGAGATATCAAAACAACAAGTCCATCTCAGATATATTCACCATCATTTGCTGTGGATTTGCCCTGATCTCAGATGGATACCAGAACAACCTGATGACGATGCTGAATGCTCTGTTTGCACTGGAATATCCTCACGATTACACAACAAAGGTCAAAAACAACGTCAGCGATGCCATCCTCATTGGTGATATCTTTGGAATGATCCTTGTTGGGATCTCTGCTGATTATCTGGGCAGAAAGTTTGCTATTGTCTCCACAACTGTCCTCATCACAATCGGATCGATCTTGTGTGCTGCTGCCCATGGATCAACAACAAACGGAATGTTCTGGATGATCATCATCTGTCGAGGATTAATAGGAGTTGGTGTTGGTGGAGAATACAGTGCCTGCTCTTCGTCAAGTTCAGAGTCTGCCAACGAAAGCACAAAGAAGAGAGGACAGACATTCATTTTGGTGACAAATTTGCCATTATCATTAGGTGGTCCATTCGCATTGATTATTTTCATCATAGTATATTGTGCTGCTGATGGTCCAAATCATTTATCTACCATTTGGAGAGTTTGCTTTGCCATTGGTGCAATTTGGCCATTATCTATCTTTTATTTCAGATTCAAGATGCAAACTTCAGAACTTTACAAGAAATCAGCAATAAAGAATGAAATGGTTCCTTATTTCCTTACTTTTAAATATTATTGGCCAAAATTATTAGGAACTTGTGGTGCTTGGTTCATTTATGACTTTGTGACTTTCCCAAATGGGATATTTGCATCAACAATCATATCAAGTGTCTTAAAGGATGATGAATTATTAAATTTGAAAAAAATTGCTGAATGGACTCTTTTATTATCTTGGCTTTCAATTCCTGGTGTTATCATTGGTGCATTAGTAGTTGATAAATTAGGGAGAAAATATTGTATAATGATTGGATTTTCAGGATATTTAATTATTGGATTAATCATAGGTTGTGCTTATAACAAATTACAAAAGATAACACCATTATTCATTGTCTTTTATGGTATCTTCAACTCATTTGGGAATTTTGGACCAGGAAATAACATGGGTTTAACAAGTTCTGAATGTTATGCTACTCCTGTTCGTGGTACATTATACGGTATATCTGCCGCATTGGGGAAAGTCGGTGCTGCTGTTGGGACTGCAGTATTTACAGCAATAAGGAATAATTTAGGTAAACAATGGACTTTCATAATTGCTGCCATATTGGGATTCTTTGGTGTTGTTTTAGTTTATTTTACAATTCCTCATCTTTTAGAAGATGATTTAATGATGGAAGATTTAAGATTTGAGAGATATTTAAGAGATAATGGTTGGAAAGGTACATTTGGCGAAAGAAAGTTTAAAGATGATTGTGATGTTGGTTTTAGTGGTAATAATGATAATAATGATATAAATGATTGTAATGATAAGGGTGATGTTGAACAAATTGAAATTGGATTAGGAATGTCAATTGATGGTAATGAAACTGGTGTTGCCAAGGAGAAATCCTTCTGAATCTTGAGAGATGTTTTTTTTCTGATTCTTAACGTTGGTTAATGATTAATTTTGCTATTTTTTTATAACTACTGTTATTTATATTGTTTAAACTCTCCATAAGAATATATTTCAAATCAACACAAAACGTTTCTAGGAGCTTATGGAAGTATTAGAAAAAGTCCTAGAAAGAAGATAAACACAGAAACAAGAGCTGTTATAGCAATATCCCAACCTGCATCAAGTACAATCCTTTCCATTATATAAATCTCTCTTTCCATTTTATGATATTCTTCACTGCCACGTGATAATTTTGATAACTCATAATTCAAATCATATAGTTGAAGTTTAAAAGCATTGAACTGTTCACTTGAAATTCCAAAATAATGAATTTCCCAAGTGATAAATAATGTTAATACCAAAATGAAAACCGATAAAGTTAATAAAATTGGAAATTTTAGAGAGCTTTGAGATCTCTTTTCATGATTCTTTAAATAATTACTATATTTGCATTTACTCCTCCATGCTTCAGTCTTATTTAAAATTGTGAAATAACCAGTAAAAATCAAGATGATACTTATGAAAAGTGTCATATTTCTGATCAAATTGAAAGAAGAAGGTCCATAAACATAATCTATATTGATGAAAGTTGCATCAAAGGCATTAGTGAGTGTTGTTAAGTTCATGATTATTGGTTTTTGTTGTTTCTGTTGTTGTTCTTTGGGATAAGTTGTGGTTAAAAGTTATGATTATGAAAAGAGTTCTTTTATTTGATCTTTTGGAAATATAAATTCTCCATCTTTGAGAATGGTTTTGAAGGTGAATTCTGTTTTAACTAACAGGAATACATGGTCAGAGGAATTGCACTGGTATTTTATGATTTGGACGCGTCATGGTATGGAGTTTTGTTTAGAAAAGCGCTTATTTTGTTACAGAATATCACAACATGCAACCACAATTTGATCTTTATAAATAAATGATATATAAACAAATCAAGAGCAGCAACAACAGAGTATCTCAAAAATGTAGAAGTCTTAATCATTTTTATCAGATAAAATAACAGGTTCTCAAACAACAAGGCTAACAAGGTTCATGAAGTTTAACAAATCAACATCAAAGTATTCGCTATGGCTTTCTTCAATCCTATGTTTCAATAAGAAAGGTCAAACCCTTTGATCACCGTCATCAGTTATAGCCGCTATTGGAACTAAAATAACCAAGGAATTGACGATCACCATAACAATATCCCAAGCTGAACCAACAAAATGCCTCGACATCTCATAAATTTTCCTTGACAAGTTATAATACTCAACTTCATCATTTGTTGGTGATAATTTTGCTAATTCAAATCTCAAGTTGAATAATTCAAGTTTAAATGCATTGGCTTGTTCACTTGAAATTCCAAAATAATGAACTTCCCAAACGACAAAGAATATTACAATGAGAATGAAAACAAGAAATGTTAATAGAGCTGGAGGTTTAGAGATCATACCGTTTTTCTTTTTAATATAACAATTCTTCAAATATTTATATTTACTTCTCCATGCTTCAGTTGTTCTCAAAAATATACTATAACAGGCAAAAAAGAAGATAATAATCATTAGGACTGTGATATTTCTAAAGAGATTGAGATACCAAGGTCCATAAGCATAATCTATATTGATGAAAGTGGCATCAAAGGCATCATTGAGTGTTGTTAATAAATTCATAATTAGTTTTTGGTTTTGCTAATTGAGATAAAATAATGGTTACATTGATGACTTGAAAACTCAAACTAACCCTTTTAGCTGTTTATATTTTTTGTCTGAGAATAAAAACTTCTCAATCTTTTGAAAATAGGTTTGAAAGATAATTCCATTTGAATAGCAAGCAAGATCAATCCTCATATTGAGAAAGATTTGTAATTCGAATGATAAGTTGGTAAGTTAGTAAAATAAGCTATTACGTAATTTTAATAGTATTGATTATGTAATTTATGCTTATATAATCATCACCATATTCATGATTTAATTATTTCAATTCTTCAGTTCTAATCAATTCCTTCATTTTGTATCGTACTCATCATTATACAATGTTATTCAAAGAGTAAAAGTGTCATATTCATGATTGTTGTTTTGAGTGCTTGAGATAAATAATGCTGAAGGTGAATTAGTTCTTGATTCTTATTCTAGTTAAAGACCAATGTAATCAACGAATAGAATCAATCCTGTAGTTGAGATAACCAGAGAATTGACAAACACCATAGAAATATCCCAAACTGACTCAGCGGATTGATTTGACATAATAAAAATCGTTCTTGACAATCCACGAAATCTATCAGCATTACGGATTGTTGATAATCTTGATAATTCAAATTTCAAGTCATATAACTCAAGTTGAAATGCATTGTATTGTTCACTCATAACGTCAAAATAATAAACTTCCCAAGAGATGAATAATGTTATAATCAAAATGAAAACCAATACTGTTAACTGAATTGGATGTTTGAACTTATTACTGTAACGCTTTTCAAGATCATAATTCTTCAAAAATTTATATTTACTTCTCCATGCTTCAGTCTTATTCAAAATTGTGAAATAACCAGTAAAAATGGAGATGGTACCCATTAAAAGTGTCATGTTTCTGATACAATTGAAACAAGAAGGTCCATAAACATAATCTGGATTGATGAAAGTGGCATCAAAGGCATCAGTGAGTGTTGTCAAATCCATGATTGGTTTTTGTTGTTGTTATTCGGGATAAGTTGTGGTTAAAGGTTATGATTGTGAAAAGAATTCTTTCATTTGGTCTTTTAGAAATATAAATTTTCCATCTTTTGAGAACGGTTTTTGAAGGAAAATTCTGTTTTAATAGAAAGAAATAGATGATCAGAGGGTTTGTACTGGTATTTCATACTCCAAAGTTGGACGTGTCAGTATGAAGTTTTGTTTCGAAAAGCGCTTATCTTGTTAAAGAAATACCACAACGTGCAACCACAATCAACTACAATCAACTACAATCAACTACAATCAACTACAAGAGAACCTAGAATTATGAGCAATTGTATAAATTAACTAAAAATCTGCCATATAATAATGATTCATATCTTAGATATCTCCAATAATTAAACCAGTTATAACCAAAGCCAATGCCAAAAAACTTAAGACACCAAACAATGCGAAGTTCATGATTTCAAGAATAAAGTACTCGCCATAACTTTCTTGTAACTCAAATATCATTAACGATAATTCATCATATCCATCTTCTTTTGGTGATAATTTCTCCAATTGAAGCCCTAAGTTGTATAATTGAAATGCATATGATTTTTCTTGTTCACCGTAAATCGAAGAATAATAAACAATCCAACGAATAAAAAGAAAAATTATTAAAAAGACACTAGTTATTAGTGCCAACCAAAAGGTTGCTTGTCTGGTTATATTGGACTTTGCTGTTGTTGTGGAATCATCACCATTTTTAACATGCTGAACTGAGTTCGAATGTTTACCAGCCCAATATTTTAAACCTGCTGTTATGAAAAGTAATACAGAAGCAATAATCACAAAGAGGATATCTAAAGAAATAACTCTCAAAAAATGGTAGTACAATGGATCTTCAAAAGTGATGTAATGTGGTTCGATATAAATGGATCTGAAAGCTTCATACATTTTTGCTGGTTTGTTTCTTGAGATAAATTATAAACAGAGGTAAAGACTGAAAGCACAAAAGAAACCTTCATATATTACTCAAGACTTTCAAATAGTTTCTTCTCACAATTAATTAGCAATAACAGAATAGTTGGTAAGCACGTAATCCATTCTCAGAAGTTGCGCACTGTTAAACTTATCTATTCTGTTTTTGAGGTTGTTGGTATAAGGAAACAAGCTTTGATAATCAAAGTGAGAGTTCTCATAGTTTTCAAAAGAAGTCCAACAACCAACCAGTTATACCATCATATAGAGCATGTATACCCTCTCAATCATTGAGAAAGACTCGTATTTCAAGTTAGAAAGATGATTATGTAATTTTAATAGAACTGCTTATGTAATATATGCTTATATAATCACTACCACATTCGAGATTTAATTGGTTCAGTTCTTCAGTTTTTAATCATTTATTTATTTAACTGAGGTCGTAATCACCATGCTATGTTATCGAAGAGTAACAGTGATTCTTTATTACCAACTTTCACAAGTTACTTCCCTGCAAAAGACAAATACATCAACATTCTTCATATTAGAGTCAGGGAATACCTATAGATTCAAATCCATAGTAACACTTTGATACAAAATGCTACAATTCCTGTTAAATTAAGCTATTATTAGTAATTTTGAAATAATTATCAAGACTTATAAACGTTTGACACAACGAGAGAAGCAAAAATTAAGCCAAAAATAGCAATGAATGCTAGTATTTGTTGCTTGAGATAAGGTGAAGGCGTCACTATGGCTCAAAGTAAACAATTAATAGAAACATTCCTACCATAAAAATAACCGCAGGATTGAAAACTATTATAACAGTATCCCAACCTGGAAAAACTTCTTGATTTGACATTTCATAAACCTTTCTTGACAATTTATCATATTCATCTTCATCATTTATTGGTGATAATTTCGATAATTTATGCCTTAAGTTGTATAAATTAAGTGAAAATGCATTGGCTTGTTCTTCGAAAATCCCCAAATAATGAACTTCCCATAGAACTAATATTGTTATAATCAATATAAAAACTAATATTGTTAACCAAATTGGATGTCCAACAATCGGTTTGTGTCCATCTCCATGATCATAATTCTTCAAATATTTATATTTGCTTCTCCATGCTTCAGTCTTATTCAAAAATGTAAAATAACAAATAAAAATCAAGATAGTACCTATGAAAAGTGTCATATTTCTGATACAATTGAAATACCAAGGTCCGTAGACATAATCTATATTGATGAATGAGGCATCAAAAGCCTCTGTGAGTGTTGTCAAGTTCATGATTGATACGTTCTTGGTTTTGTTCTTTGGGATAAGTTGAATGATTGTGAAAAGAATACTTTCATTTGAGTTTTTGGAATTACAAACTTCTCCATCTTTTGAGAATAGTTTTGAAGGAGAATTCTGTTGTAATAGAAAGAAATTATGAGAGGAATTATGCTGAGGTATGTACTCAGAATTTGAAGAAATAAAGTAGTAAGATGTTTTCAAAAAGCGCTTATTTTGTTACCAAATACCACAACCTGTAACTACAAGGAACTCTTTAATCATGAAATATAATGTATAAAATAACGTCCTTATAAAGTGATTTGTATTTTAGAAATCTATGCAGAGAGATCGACATAACTCTTGACTAGAAACAGTCCTAGACCTAGGAAAATCATAAAATTTAATGACACTATAACAATATCCCAATCTGAACAAACTTCAAGATCTGACATTTCAAGAATTTTTCTTGACAAGTTATAATATTCATCTTCATCATCTTTTGGTGATAATTTTGCTAATTCAAATCTCAAGTTGAATAATTCAAGTTTAAATGCATTGGCTTGTTCACTTGAAATTCCAAAATAATGAACTTCCCAAAGGATAAAAAATGTTAACAACAATATAAAAACTAATATTGTTGGCCAAACTGGATATCCAACAATTGTACTGTATTCACCACGACGTTCATAATTCTTCAAATACTTATATTTGCTTCTCCGTGCTTCAGTCTTATTCAAAAGTGCAAAATAACCAATAAAAAGCAAGATAGTACCTATGAAAAGTGTCATGTTTCTGATAAAGTTGAAGTACCAAGGTCCATAGACATAATCTATATTGATGAAAGTGGCATCAAAGGCATTAGTGAGTGTTGTTGAATTCATGTTTGATACGTTCTTGGTTTTGTTCTTTGGGATAAGTTGAATGATTGTGAAAAGAATACTTTCATTTGAATTTTTGGAATTACAAACTTCTCCATCTTTTGAGAATAGTTTTGAAGGAGAATTCTGTTGTAATAGAAAGAAATTATGAGAGGAATTATGTTGAGGTATGTACTCAGAATTTGAAGAAATAAAGTAGTAAGATGTTTTCAAAAAGCGCTTATTTTGTTACCAAATACCACAACCTGTAACTACAAGGAACTCTTCAATCATGCAATATAATGTATAAAATAACGTCCTTGAAAAGTGATTTGTATTTTAGAAATCTAGAAGTCTAGAGATCGAAATAACTCTTAACTAGAAACAGTCCTAGAACTAGGAAAAACAGAGAATTGAGAAAGATTATAACAATATCCCAACTTGAACCAACTTCTTGCTGTTTCATTTCATAAATTTTTCTTGACAATTTATAGTATTTCTCTCCATCATTTGTTGATGATAATTGTGATAATTCATAGTTCGAGTTGAAAAATTCAAGTTTTAAGGCATCGATTTGTTCATTTTTAATTCCAAAATAATGAACTTCCCAAATAATAAATAATGTTAACAACAATATAAAACCCAATAATGCTAACCAAGCTGGATGTTGACAAAGTGAATTGCCTTTACCTGTACAATCCTTCAAATATTTATATTTACTTCTCCAATCTTCAGTTTTCTCCATAATTGAACAATAAGTGAAAATTATCAAAAAAGTACCTATGAGAAGTGTCATGTTTCTGATACAATTGAAATACCAAGGTCCATAAATATAATCTGGATTGATAAAAGTGGCATCAAAAGCAGCAATGGGTGTTGTTAAATTCATGGTGATTGGTACGTTTTTGGTTTTGTTCTTCGGGATACGTTTTGTAACTTCGTAATTGTAAAACTATTCTTACTCTTTTTGATTCTTGGGAGTAGAGACTTCTCCATCTTGAGAATGGTTTTGAAGGAAAATTCTGCTTTGATAGAAAGAAACATCAATCTTCATATTGATAAAGATGTGTAAATCATGTTAAGATGATTACGTAATTTTTATAGTATTGATTATGTAATATAAGCTTATATAATATTGAAGATTTTATTATTTTAGTTCTTCAGTTTTGATTAATTGTAATCATCATGATATGCCATTAGAGAGCGAAAAGTAATTGTTGATTAATAACTGTCATATATAGGTTATTGCCCCTAAGAAAAAGAGAGGATGTATCAGCATTTTTCATAATAGAGACTCGAGAGTCAAGCAATAACAAGAATTATTGTTGGTTTTCATTGCTTGGGTTGAATAAAGGTGTGACAATGTATTGATTTTTGATTTTTGATCTCTGATTCATATTGATTATCAAATCTTGGTTAGCTGTCCAGAGTAATCAAGTAATTCATTAAACAGAAGTAAAGTAATCAAGTGATAGAAACAATCCTGGAATTAGAAAAACAGCGCCAATAGGACTTATCATAACCATATCCCAAGCTGAACAAACTTCACGCTCTGACATTCCATGAATTTTTCTTGACAATTCATAATACCCCTTTTCATCGTCTGTTGGTGATAATCTTGATAATATATATTTCAAATCAAATAATTCAAGTGAAAATGCTCTGGATTGTTCCTCTGCAATTCCAAGATAATGAACTTCCCAAGAAACAAATAATTTTATAATCAAAATGAAAACTAAAAACGTTAGCCAAACTGGGTGTTCATCAATCATATGATATTTTTTTCCATAATTACAATCCTTCAAATATTTATATTTACTTCTCCAAGTTCTGGTTTTTTTAACAAATGTAGAATAACCATTAAGAATCAAGATAATAATCATCAAGAGTGTCATATTTCTGATACAATTAAAGCGCCAAGGCCCATAAACATAATCTGGATTGATGAAAGTGGCATCAAAGACATCAGCAAGGGTCGTCAAATTCATGGTGATTGGTTCTTTTTGGGGATAGATCGATAATGCTCAAAGGTGATGACTTGATAAACAAAATTAACCAATAATTATTGATTGCTGTTTTAATTTTCTAATTTGAGAATATAGGTCGTCTCAATACCATTTTCTGAGAATAGTTGTTCAATATTGAGAATAACAGATTATTGAGAAATTATAAAGTGTGGTATCCTTACTCAAAATCAATTTGATTTGAGAATATACTTTTATAAAGTTCTGTTTGAGATAGCGCCGGATAAACTACGACGTACAACAACAGCAATGAGAGATTATGCATTTTAGTCGACAGTCAAATCACAGCATGAACACATAATATGGCCTTTCTCAATTCATAAATTCACTTAGCAAGCTATTCTCAAGATACCATAACCAGTCAATCCAAAGAATGTTACAAAACCTGTCACCAAAAAGAAAGCGATTTCCATTTCAAAGGCGTCATTAGATAAAGCCCTTTTCAAGTTATTTATCCTTGATGACATTGACTGATACTCAGCATCTGTGTCCTTCATTTCATTCAATTGAGATGTCCATGTCTTTAAAAGATCCTGGAGTGCAGTTTTTTGTTCATCGTGAATCTCAGTAAAATAAATGACATAAAATGTGTAGAAGGCGACAAGGAATATCAAAAGAATTGAAATCTTTGCCCGTTTTGCAGTTGTTGATTTTGGAGTTGATTCTGATGAACTTAAGTCACTAAACCATTCTGACAACACAATTAAAGACATGATGACTATGAGCATTAATGTCATAACTCTGATCAAATGAAGATACAAAGAATCACCAAAATAATCAGGGGCGATAAAAATGGAGTTTAGATTGGAGAATATGATATTGATTACTCTCATTGGCTTTTGGAGTGATTGAGTCAAGTATAGGTTCAAAAAGATGAACGGATTGACAAATTGAAACATGATTTGAACTGATGATTCTGAATATAAATTGTTGATGGCGTAAAGTTACTAAATTCTCAAAGTTGAATATTCTGATTCCTTAATTTCTCCATATTTTGATTTTCGGTATGGGAAACACTTAACATAAGCGATATTTAACAAATAGTACAAAGAGGTTATGTATGAATCATCATCAAAAGGGTATATCATTAAGTTAAAATTAGTATTGAGTTCAGTAATTATACAATTTTTCATAATTATTTCATTTCCAATTAGCAAAATTCCCATGTAGCACATCATTTTTAAAATCATCTCCAATCTGCTTCATCCTCATCCTCCTCTTGAATATCACCACCATAACTATCATCATCCATATTGTTATTATTATACCTATCGCCTCTTGCCTGCACAAAGAACAAAACAGCGTCTTTTTCTCCCTTATTCGCAAATTGATAGAAATTGCCCATGGGTATCTCTAATGAACATCCATCATTAATCAAAAAGACTTCCCCAGTCAATGTAACTTCCACAATCCCTGAAATACAATAAAATAAAAAATATGTTGATTCTGTACCACGTAATGATTTTGATCCATCCTTAGGTAATGTCATCATACCAGCTGCGATGAAATCTTTATTCTGTTCAAATAATATAGATAATTTGAAATTATCAGAGTCTGAATCAACAAGATGATTAGGTGTTGATGCAGATCTACTATATGCCACAACTCTTTCCTCTTTGGAATCATTCCCATGTGCTTTGAACGTCTTCATCTTCATTAAACCTTCTGGAATCCATTCAGATCCTGGCTTCATACCTGAGTTGACAGACTCTTCTAATTTAGAAAGTTTCTTCTGTCTCTTATGGCTGTGATTGTTATTGTTGTCATCATCATCATCATTGTTGTGATTGCTATGTGATGAAGATGGTGGAGGTGAAGTTGGAGGTGTTTGTGACATTAATGGTTCTTCAGATATGGATTCAAATTTATGACCACCATTGTTGTCATAACTATGATTATTGTATCTCTTTGAAGAAGAAGATGTTGTCGATGATCTGACTTTAGAACTACTTCTTGATGATTTTCTTGATGAATATCTTGAATTTGGTCTTGATGATGGTCTTGAAGGTGCCACTGGTTCATCCACTGTAATGATTTTAACCAATGTGGGTACTACATCACCCTTTTTCTTTTCAAACACTGGACGTTCAGATCTCCAGAATGCTAATGGTGGGATTTTCACTCTTGTTGATCTTCTTATGTTTGAATCAATGTTTTCAGATGGCTTTGGTGTATTCTTTTGAAGTTCCTTAATGTCAATTATGTGTATCTTTGGATTAACTGACGGACTTCTTGAACTTGAACTTGAATCTGAATCATCATCATCATCCTCCTCATCATTGTCATCATTATTGTGATTGTTTCCTCTAGACTTTGTTGCCTTCAATGTTGGTTTTGGTTTGGATTTGAAAGTTGATGTTTTGGTTGGCGGTTTGGATCTGGTGTTTGACCTTGTTTTCGTTCTACCTCTGGAGACATTACCAGAAGATCTCCCTCTTTCACCTTCTCTTCCCCTCGATATTGATTTTGATTTTGACTTTGGTTTTGGTTTCTCAACCTCTTGGAAATGACCATCCTTATCAGAATCATCATAACTTTGGTTGTTCATATCATCATCATTGTTGTTGTTGTCATTGTCGTAGTTATCATTATCGTCATTGTTGTTGTAATCCATTTGATTATCGTCTCTCGCTATGTCTTCATCAGAATCATATATCACTGATTTTCTCTTTGAGGATGACGATGTAGATGATTTGTTTAATGCAATTGATTTTGATAGACGAGATAATGACTTGGTGGAAGTGAAGTTATTGTTGGTGGTGCTTTGTTGTGAGCGGGAAAATGGTATTGGGCTTGAAAGTCGTTTGCTCTTGATGGGACTTGATATTATCTTGTTGTTATGATTGTCATGATTGTTATGATTGTCATGGTTGTTATTGTTGTCAAAATTGAAGGAATCATTGTTGTTGTTTATTATTGAGCCATTTGCATCTTCATCGATATCCATGTCCACTTCATCGTTGTAGTTGTTGCTGTTGTAGTCTGCATGGTCGTCGTAGGAAGTAGTTGGCAGCGGCGACAGCAGCGGTGCCTGTTTTATTGTTGGTCTGCTGAAGGTGTTGTTGTTGTTGTTCTTGTTTGAGAGCGCGTTTGGTTTGGCTGAGGTGGTGTTTGGGTTCTGGTTGAAGAAGTCGTCAATGTTCTCCATGTTGTCGTTGTCGCGCTGGATGTTGTCCGGGACATGGAAGCCTGTCTTTCTGGAGGTGGTCCCTATATTCGTGAAGTCCATCTTGACCCTTTGTCGTGTCTTGACCTTGACCTTGACAGAGTTGTCTTCTTAGAAATGTAAACAAGTCGCTTTTCTGTTTTTTTTTTTTTTTTATTTTAAAAATGGTCGGATTTGTCATTTTGGGAATTCCGACTTTCTGTACTAGTTTTTTTTTTTTTTTTTCGGTGGCAAATTTTAAGGAGGGACGACCAAGCAAAATAAAATAAAGACATCACCAAGAAGAACAGCACTACTCAATTATTAGAAGATACTATAGTTTAAGATGATGGAGATGCGCCGCTCGTCTAGACAGAACAGAGGGAAGAACCCGAGCAGGTTCAGGGACGACGAGGAGGACTCTGCCGCTGTGTCTGCTGGAGACCTTGTTGGTTCTGGAGATCAAGAAGAAGGTGCTGCTGTTGAAGCTGTCAAGGTTGTCAAGAAGGCCCCAAAGACGTCCAAAAAACGAGGCAAGAAAGACGACGTCGACGACTACAGCCACGTCCTGTGTCTTGTGTGTGGCACCACAGATGCCAACTACGACAGCGACAACGACGACCGTCTGATGATCCAGTGCGAGGACTGTCTGTCATGGCAGCACAACATCTGTATCCTGGGCTCAAACGACAAGAGAAAGATCCCAAAAGTCTATAAATGTAATGTCTGCTTCCCCCAAATGTACTCCTCTAAACTAATTTGTAAGTTGGATCCAGAGCAGTTTATGAAGAACAGAAGCTTGATCAAGAACCAGCATCTCATCAACTATTCCTATCCCAACAACAAGAATAATAATGATGATGATGACGAGTATGTTGACTTCAACAGCAACAAGAAGAAGAGCAACAACAGCGACGTTCAAGAAGAAGAAGAAGATGAAGAAGATGAGGATTTGAACATGGGTGTTGGTGAGGATGACGAGGATGACGAGGATGTCAATGAAGAAGACTTGAAAATCACCATCAATCACAAGAAGAGAAAGACATCAACAGCGAAAGCTGCTGCTGTCACGAAAGCGTCATTATCAACAACAACATCGAATGCAAAGAGACAGAAGAAGCAGACAAATCCAAATAACGATAATGCAATTACAATCATGGCAAGAAGTGCTGTTAAGAAGAGATTCCAAAAGATGTTTCTTGATCTATTAACAATATTGGAAAAGAATAATAAACTTGAAAAAGATGATGAATCCATTGAAACGAAATCAATCAATTATTCAAACGAATTAGAATCTGCTCTTTATAACAGTTATTTGGAAACAATAACTTTGAAATTAAACATTAAGGATTATAAAGACTCATCAATTCGTATCTATGTTAACTTGAAAGATTCTAAAAATACTCAATTGATTGATTCATTATTGGTCAAGAATGAAATATCATTCAATGAAATTGCCAGATTATCAATGGATAAGAACAAGAATCAACTGTTGAATCCTCAATTGAAATCAGAAAGAGATAAAGCCATTAAAGATGCTATGGAACTGGCTACTTTTGAAAAAGCTAAAATATCAAACGTTAGAAGAACTCATAAAGGTGATATCTTATTAGAAAATGATTTAAACATCGAGCCTGAATTCAATGCTACTACTTCCTCCATCAATGATGTTACTGAAATTACTACCACTAATAATAATAATGATACAGATAGAGAAGGTTCAGCAGATTCTATTAATGAAGGTAATAAAGCTTTAAATAACAGTAATAGAATGTATATGTCTGCTCCTATACTGAACGATGATTATAATGACAATAATGACGACCATTTTAATGACTTTAATGATAATGATGACAACTCTGGTGCTTTGGATATCGATATGGATATTGATGATATCTTGAACAATAACAAGAACAATAATAACGAATCAGACACTAATAATAATAACACTAATGATAATGACTATAATAATAATGATAATAATAACCATGATAATGACTTATTGAATGGCAAATATGGCGAAGAGGAGGAGGAAGATGAAGCTTATGATCCAACAGAATCAATCAATCTAGATAAGAATAGCACAAGTGGTGGTGTTAATTTCAAAGAGGAAATCGTTTGGAATGGGTTTGTGGATTTCAATACTTATGTTGATGAATTACAAGCATCTTTGAAGATCATCAATCATACATTTCTTAATAACATGGAGGCTGGTGATAATATCAAAAAGATTAATCAATTGATATTCAAAGATAGTGATAATGAATCATTACAAAGAATTGACATTGAAGGAAGATTAGATTCAAAAAAGGCTGAAAAATACTTATTAAGTGTCTTATCATCATCAAATCAAAGAAAATTAGTCCTTTATGAATTATCACCTTCATCAGAATCATCATCATCATCATTACCATCAGATATTGAAATAAATGATGAAAAATTCAAAAGTTTATTCACTTATTTTTACTCAAGATCAAAATATGGTGTTGTTAAATTATCACCAATGACAAAATCATTCATTAAAGATTCTTATATCTTTGCTACAAAATATAAATTACCAAAATTTGCTAATGCCTTTAATTCAAATGATCAGCGTCCTTGGATATTACCAGATTCAAAAGAAAGATTATTCATAGTTGTTGTTGTCAAACAAGAAATGATGGCATCAATTCCAATGCCAAACACCAACACTAATACATCAACTGTTTTATCTGGTGTTGAAGCTGCCAATGCAGTCATGCAAAATCTATCAAAACTGACACAATTATCCACAACACCAATACAACCAGTTCAACCAGTCCAACCAATTCAACCACAACCAATTCATCAAACATTTGGTATGGTTAATAGTAATACTGATTTATTCCTAAATAAATTAAACCCTATTGAGTTACAATTAGTTCAAAAGATCTTTATTGATTATCCAGAGACTAGAAACAATTATGCATTGCTGATTGAATATTTGACTAAATTATCAACTTCTTCATCTTCATTATCTTCTAATGTCATTGGTGGTGGTGGGAATGGTGGTGTTAGCTTTTAATATGGACTTTGATTTGAATCGGATGAATAATAAATGTGATATCATTACCATGAACAATTGATCAATTTTGTGTAATCGTGTAATCATAATGTCATTAAATGGAGAGTAACTTTTTGTAATTGATACGATATATACTACGATATGAATGCCGAAAGGGGTGCATAATATACAGTAGATCTTCCCACTGCTACGCTTTGTAATATAGATAGATTAAAGAAGATTTATAGATTCAATAACACACAAGAGTCCCATACATCATGTTATTGTAGGAATGTAGAATCTAACTATATGATGGATATGGAGCATAAAACTGCTGTTGCTGTTGCTGCTGTTGTTGTTGTGGTGGAAGTGATGCCTGTTGCTGTTGTTGAGGTTGATGTTGCGAATATTGATGTTGCTGTTGAGGTTGTTGTTGATGCTGTTGTGGTGGTATGTTTGCTGGTTGCTGAGCATATTGAGGATGTTGTGGTTGTTGGTGCTGTTGTTGTTGGATTGGTTGTCGGGTATAACCAGGATAGTTATTTGTTGGTTGAGCATATGTGTTGACTTGTTGTTGTGGTTGTTGTTGCTGTTGTTGATAGTTATTGGTATTATTATTTTGAATGTTGTTATTGTTTCCTTGATTGTGATATAAATATCTATCATAATCATCAATTGATACTTTGAAACCTTCATATAGATATTTCAATTGATTCTTCTTATTTGAATATTCTTCAATATTTTTCCCAATTTCTGGTTTTAATATAACGATTCTTTGATATAATGATCTAAATTCTTCATTCCCAATAACATTTGAACTCGAAGGATTCGTCAACATTGATAATAATTTATCAATATCTCTATTCATACTTAATAACTCATTCTCTTCCATTGATTTTTTATTCAACTCTTCAATTGTTAAATCTCTTAATGGTTTAACATAATTGAATGGGAATAATCCAATTTGTCCATTCAATGAACCTTTCCCCCATTCTTGATAAACTCTTTCAATAACAGTAATAATATCACCCTTTTGGAATTTCAAATCTGTTGGATCATCAGAAAATGAATCATATAGGGCTTCAACTCTAGTGACATCTTGATCAGATGGTGGTTGTTCAATGGTTTGAGGTTGTTGTTGTTCAAAATTTTGAGTTTGGGTCTGAGTTTGAGATTGTTGTTGCTGTTGTTGAGGTACTTCCTTCAATGACAATTCAATAGCTCTTCTCAATTCATCCTCTTCTAACAAACTGTCTTGATTCTTGTTATAATTGACCTTGATTGGCTTATCTGGTGGGAAATATTGAGAATGTTTCAGTTTTGCTTCATTTAAAGTCTCCTTAATGATTGGTAATAATGAAGGATCACCTTTGAAGGTTTCGTTCAATTGCAACAACAACTTAATAATGGAAGACTTGATTTCTGAATGGATGGTCAAATCGTTTAGTTTTGATATAATGACTTTTTGCATAAAGCTTTTAGAGGCAAATTCCTGTCTTATTCTTGAACCGCAATTCTCACACAAAGCACTAATCAAAGTCAAAGTTCTCAATTGGACATTGGCGTCTCTTGTATTTTGCAATTTGGCAGTGATTTTAGCAATTGTCGTTGCTGTTGTCTGCTCTGGGTCTGTTGAAGAGTTGATCTTGTCGCAAACTGCCATGATGTATTGCCAGTTGTCAGCCAAAAGAGCAGCGTCTGTGGCACGGTCGATCTTTCTTTCCAGTGAGTGTGTGAAGTCTTTGGCCATTGTCGTTGTATTGTTTGTTAGAAGAGTTTTGAAGTGAATAAGGTGTTTAAATTGAATAAATTTGAAATGGCTGAAATGTCGAAATGTTTATCCCTTTTTAGTTTTGGTTTTAATTTTTGGTTTTGAGAATTTTAAAAACAGAATAGTATGGGAAATCGAGTAATTGAAAATGAAGAGTGATTAAGGTGTTATTTATCAATTGTGATGCTTGTTCTGGTGTCGGATGGTGTTGGTGATCATATTGTCAAAAGAAGCAGTCTGTTCTGATGGAAATTGGCCAAGTTGGTGTTTTTGGTGGTTTCGCTATGTTAAGAAAGATATACCAAATATTTCAAATTTAAAAAATTGTTATTTTATTGGATGTTTGTTGGTTATTTTGATACAAATGTACATATTAGAGTACTGTTATAATGATTTAAGGTACTAATGATAATTAAAATACAGCTACAGAAACCACCCAAAGACATTTCCCTTTTTTTACTACATAACTAGAAAAACTCTATTTTATGAATATTCTTACTACTATCGACTACAATGATGTTTTCTCATGATTCATCTTTTGTTTTGCAATATTTCAAATGAATTTTATATTTATATTATATTTGGAACACGTTGAAGAAATGATGGATAGATTGGTAAGGTAAGTAAAAGTAAATAAGTGTCATCAAAAAATTAAAATTTGTAGTTTTTTAATTTAAGAGAGGAGACTTAAGCCTTTGATAAAGCCTTCTTAACAGCATATCTTCTTTGTTTCTTTAAGACTAAAACTTGGAATCTTTCGAAATCTGATAATGAGCTTCTCTTTTCTCTTTGAGCAATCTTTAAAGCCCATGAAGACTTTGACCATTTACCTAAGACATCAGCAGCAGTGAATTTCTTTTCAACAGTGGCGGTTCTGGCACCTCTTGGTAAAACGTAGGTTAATGGGGTTAAGACAACGTGAGCTAATGACATTGATTGTCTTGGAACACCAGTGGTTGGACCATCAACTAAAGCCTAGAAAAAAATTGATTATCATGTTAGTAAATTTGTTCATAGTTAAGATTCATTTGTTTCAAATCATCTCTGGAAAGGATATAATAATAGTTCTTATTAGGATATTGAAGTAAAGTTATTCAAAAGAGGAGAGAGGTGTTTGAAGTTGATGTTCAGGTTTGGGTCATGATGAGTTTTATTTCAGTAAGTAGATCATTCAGACATCTCAAGTGATGATGATGAGGGTTAATTATCAGTGTGATATGATATTTAATTCTTGTTATTTTGTTCAATATGATCTATTCATGACTCTGTTATTGTAAGATTTAATGATATGCTGATGTCTTGATAACTTTGTTACGATATTGATCTTAATGATATTTTGAACTGTTGATGACATGAATGACAAGTGCTTTGATACTGTATCCTTTTTTCTCTGATCTTTTCCTCTTCTTCAATAACTTGAATAACTTGCTTCTAAATTCCATAAAAACCTATAAAGATATCACTTTTAAACCCAAAGCTTTTAATTGAAAGTTAAATTTGTGAATTCAAAAAGACATACTCTCTTGTGATCAATGATTTCAACAATGGTAGCTAATTTACCCTTGTATTGACCTTTGTTGACTAAGACAACACGACCGACTTCGACTAATCTCCAGTTACTGGCTTTGACAGATGTTTCAGTAGACATTATTATTCTTTTGATGATATTGGTATTATGTGTAACTTTGTGAAGTTTGAGAAATTCAAGATTTTGTATATTTTTGTCAAAAAAGTTGAAGAGTCTTTTCTGGTTTGTGCTGCGTGTACCAGATTTTACAACAAATGGTGTAGAGGTGTTACAGCAGTGGAAACAAGTTATGGGTGATATGAGTTGATATATGGTTGTAAACAGTATATATTAGTGTAATAATATGCTTTCTTATACCTCTTTACCTACAATATTAGTTGAGTTATCGTGTTGTTTTGACTAGACTGGGCATCAATGGTGTGTGGATGTTTAAACTTGTGACTGCTTTTAACAAATTGCCCTATATTTTAATCACGTGTAATAAAAAATAAAAATGAAAAATAATTACTCAGCCCTAAGTCTTCAGGTAAAATCTAAATTCAAATTTGTTGGAAGAATTTTCACTTCTTTGTTTGTACCTTTTATTTAGATCAATAATGGTAATGATCATAGACTAGATAGTTTATAATCTTACCTCCATTCTGCACTACGACAATAAGTAAGTTATCAATTCCCTCATCATCATCAATTGAAGCAGCACTATATCATCATGATCAAGTTCAATTCCAAAAAGAAGACTTTCCTTATTTCAAAATTATTCCTCACCCTTTGTCCTTTTTGATTTATAAATTTCTTAATGATGACTATAATTTGCGTTTGACTTGTGCTAATGATACCGAAACATGCCTAGTTTCACTATGGGTCATTATGTCATTTTGAAAACAACCTTAACGTCTGAAATATTTTTCTTGTACTTCATTTATTTGTGTCCTTTTTTGAGATATTGATGATCTGATTGACATTGATGGAAAAAGTGCTGGTTTGATGGAGAAGAAGCGTTTAATATTGAATTCATATATACTAACTATTTCATTAAAGGTACGTTTTTCTTTGCCTATCATCAACTGATCATTCCCAATTTCAATTTCAAATTTAATTAATTTCTTCCATTTTCTTTAATAAGTTTATGGATGGTGTCTCATTATTTCTTTTCAAATAGTTTTTACCAACTTTATTTATAATCTGAGTGATGAAAAAGTATGCATATCCGACTTTTTGTTTGAAGATGTAAACTACTAATATACCAAGATCTGTTCTGACCATTTTATAATAAGTTAATTTGAAAACTAATTGAAAGAAATTGATAAAATGGGATATATGAATAATCAAGAATTGCATGAATCGTCAAACAGCAAATCACCAGTATCAACTTACTAACAACTGTATAAAGTAATAATAACATGTCTCAAGATCTAATCCCTGTAACTACTGTATTGTGTAAATTCTCATCGAGACGTCTTTTTAGCATTGGTGTCCGGATGATTTAAATTTTTGAATTCCGATCCCAAAAATTCAACCTCGAGCATTTACTACTTGGCTCAAGATTTCAATACATTTTGATGTATTCTTCTGTATGAGTTGCAATCACTATGTCGTCAATATAATTTATGATTATGCCACGGTTAATTAAGATAAAAACTGATAATTGATTAGCCTTGATGTACATGATAAACTTGGGTTTATTGAATGATACAACTAATCTAGAATGACAAAGCTTTGAATTGATTATTTATATATGGGTTTCAATTAAACCAATATTAAATATCAGTATAACAATTGGCTTTGACAACTTCAATGATATCTATCCTAAACATCATCAATAATATTCAAATCAATTCTTAAGAGGAACAATATGCTTCTGAAAAGAAAGTTTATTGGACGTTATTGCAATGAAAAGTATATTAACTTTGATGATGAATATCCATTTAATCTTTTTTTATTGAATATTGAAAACTTATGTATGAATTATGGTTCTAAGATTTTACACTCAATCCTCTGTAATTCATTTCCAATGTTATACTCGAATAAAAACTACAACGATTATAAACTCTTAATTAAAATTTGTATGAATTCAAGCTTTATATGATATTTTCAGTTGTTAGAAGAATTTCAAGATTCACCAGCAACATCTTTACCCAATCTATAATTCCCAATAGATTTCCCCCAATTGACCTTAGATCTAGTGATTGGTAATTGTCTTCTTAATGTCTTAAACAAAGATTCATTCAATTCAATGGCAATTTGTTTATTTATTGATTTTTGAAATTCATCTTCATATTGAGCAATGAATTCAACAACATTATCAATTGATTGTATGCTTTGGGATTCTAATTGTTTCACAGTCTTTAATCTAACATTACCATCTTCATAATAATGAACATCAATTTTGATCTCACCTTCAATTGTATTGGTGGATTTATTATAAGTATAATGAGAATCCCAAGCACCATTCCAATAATTACCTTCATTATTTTTCACCACTTTCAATAATATATGTAAAAGATCTTCATTTGAATTGTCCATAAAGACACCAATGGCACCACTTGGATATCTATCTTGTGAATATTCCAATAATGATTCCAAGATTGAGAAATCTTGATGATGTGCCAACTTCAATTCATCCATACCTTCAACATTACTAACTCTCTTCTTTGGATCAACGTGATCCACTTGAAATGTGACACCACTCTTGGAATCGTAATAGGTGTTCTCATCCAATTGGTTATATTCACTAAGGATAACAGAAGCACCTTCAACATTAACAATAACATGATTATTGATATTATATTCCTTCATGGCATCATAAATTTCTGAGGAAATCTTCTTATCCTTGGAAAGACTTTGTAAATCTTTCAAAACATGTGGGATTTCTGGTTCTGGTGTATCTTGGATGATCTTGTTGATGATTTGATCCAATGAATCTTCTGTCTTAGCCATTGTATTGGATTGTATTGGATTGTAGTTACAAACTGCGATTTGAATGATGATTAAGTCTTTCACTTGTTCCGTTATTTATTTCGAAATTTAAGGGGGCCACTTCCAAATTTTAAAAAACAGTCGAAATTCTGTCATGTTGTTTTTCACTTCGAACTCATTACCATTCCTTATTTAAAGAAATGGACAAGATTAAGACGTTCTACCTTATACTGTCTTTGTTTATAGTAACTACAGTATGCTATACTGTATTTCTTGTAGAAAAAAATGAATGTGAATGCTATATTTTCGACTTTTTTTTCCAGTCCAAAAAGATGATAAGTAATACTTCAAAATATGAACCGTATATCTTTCTCAACGATGATTGTTAGATATTAATCATAATGAACCTTTATTCGGTCAAGACCACTGGCGGGATAAAGTTATGTATGTGGATAGATGCTGAATTTGAAACCAAGCCACAACATTGAAGCTGATTATGGAGTGATCAAGCTTTCAAAGAGTGGTTATAATAAACTGGAATGGATAGAACCATTGTGATCAATAAGTATATTGAAAAGGAGTTGGGTCACAATTAACCAAATAAGGAGTATTGATGAAAATAACGAACAGCAAACAAACTAACAGAGTAACAAACTTAACAAAATCAACAAACCAATAATAAATTTCTCAACCATCAACCTATCATTTCATCAATCCACCTTCAAAGTGGTCCTCATAATCATTAATATTTTTGAGCTTGGCTTTCTGATCAAAGAAATTTGTATAAGGTATAAAGGATGAAGAAACCAGCAAGACTCAATCCAACCATCTTCCAAATGGATTTGCCACTATTCATTGCTCTTGTTAAATTTATTGAGGAAACCTTCACTTGATCCATCATTCTTGTAAACCCGTCATTCAACTGATCTATTATATTAGAGTCTTGTTGAGCTTGTACTTGAATGTCTTGATTTATTGTTCTGAATGTAGATAGTTTGGATGCTAATTCCTCAAATCTTTGGTTGTTCTGTTTAGGTAGTTTTGAGTTAGTTTGAATTCAAATTGCCTGCTTGTTCAAAGGAGAGAGTCCACAAATAAACAAAACAAAAGAAAAGGTATACATACATCTTGTTCTACCTGTGCGTATCTCGACATTGTGTATGTGTGTTTGATCTTTTTATTTGTGATTGATGAGTTTGTGTTGTTGTTGTTGTTCTCTGTTTTATCCACAACTTGTAAACAAATCAAAAACTCACAAAAAAATATTGTCACGTGACTTTACTTCAATTTGGAGAAATGGAAAGGGGTTCATCTGTTTGAAGAGGTATTCAGTAGGGACTTTCATGTATCAAACTGGATTATTCATTGCAATTTGGCTACACAAAAACAATACAAATACAACTCAAAACGCCAAAACAATTCAAAATTTTGCTAAAATCGTCGTCGTCGCCAAAAACCATTTTTTTCCTTTTCAAAAATCAAAACAACTTTTTCGTTCTTAAATTCGTTCTTCTCATAATTAACCATTTGCTACTTGACTTGACTTGACACCAAAAGGACTGTTCTTATACAATGGTGGCTACCAGAAGACAGAGAAGCTCTTCTTCCGTTGGTAACTTGAACGTCGGTGACACAAGAGTGAGATCCCTCTCCACATCAGGCTCAAACCAACAACATTTGAAACAATCAAACTCGAGAATCAATGAATTATCAAAGACTTCAAAAACTGATTCTGAAATCATATACAAGATAAAATTGGCCCTTTCAGAATTGATGCATAGACACTTCTGGGCTCTGCCATTAATTATATTTTCTTCAGTTCAATTCCTGTATCTCATTAGTGGGAATTATACTGAATCCAACCCATTACACATGTTCATCTCAGTTTCTTACCAAGTTGGTGATTCAAAACAATACGGTAAGGGTCCTAAAGATTTATGCTATGTCTTCTATTACATGATTTTCTTCACCTTTTTAAGAGAATTCGTCATGCAAGTTCTTTTAAGACCTTTGGCTGTATTCTTTAAGATTAAGAGAGAAGTCAAAATTAAAAGATTTATGGAACAAACTTATTCAGTCATTTATTATGGTATCAGTGGACCATTTGGTCTTTATATCATGTACAACACTGATTTATGGCTATTCAGAACTGATTCGATGTACAGAACCTACCCAGATTTAACAAATGAATACCTTTATAAAGTATTTTATCTTGGTCAAGCAGCATTTTGGGCTCAACAATCATGTATTTTGGTTTTACAAGTGGAAAAGCCAAGAAAGGATTTTAAAGAATTGATTTTACATCATATTGTCACTATGTGTTTGATTTGGTTAAGTTATGTTTTCCATTTTAGTAAGATGGGTTTAGCAGTTTATATCACAATGGATGTTAGTGATTTCTTTTTATCAGTTTCAAAAGATCTTAACTATATTGATTCTTCTTTACAAGGTCCTTGGTTTATTGTCTTCATTGGTGTTTGGGTATACTTGAGACATTACATCAATTTGAAAATCCTTTGGTCTGTATTGACTGAATTTAGAACTGTTGGTGATTTCACATTAAATTTTGCTACTCAACAATATAAATGTTGGATTTCATTACCAATTGTCTTTGTTCTTATCTTTGCTTTACAATTACTGAATCTGTTTTGGTTGTTTTTCATCTTGAGAATCTTATATAGATATATCTTTTCAGGTGTGACTGAAGATGATAGAAGTGATGATGAAAGTGAAGAGGAAGAGGAAGAAGAAGAAGAAGAAGAAATAGATGAAGATAAGATTGTGGGAGGTGCTAAAAAGGAAAACTGATTACCACCTCATGCCAATCTTTCGTGATAGTCACCTGGGACAATTATCTCATTATTTGCTACTTTTCAACCCTCACATCATTAATCGCACCAATCCAACTTTTCATACAAGCCTCCAATTTAACATTCAACATTCAGACACGAGAAAACCCATTAGAAGTACTGACAATAGAATGACACATTCTATTAAAATGTCTATACTAAGTTTTCATTCAATTGATCACTATTAAATCTACAACATGCAAGTCCAAGTAGCATAAATATTGACTCATTATGTAATTGAATACTTGAATATTTGAATAATAAATATCGTCACCTCGCCACATCAATAACTCTCATGAAAGTAAGAATGCACCAGCCCCATCTTGAACCGCTTTGGATAATCTTTCTCGTAAAACATCTATATCAGAATAGTTTGGCAATTTCAAATAGTTAGCACATGTCATAACACTTGGTAAATAGTCATTAGGCTTCAATCCGTCTTCACTATGCTTTAACACAACTGTGAATACTGGTTTCAAGTTTTTAAATCCTCCAATAGGTAATCTTGGAGAACCAGTTAAAAATTGTAAGAATAACCTTCTTTCAGCAGTATTATAACTACTCAAAATGAAAATTAAATCTTGAATTATTCTTGAATCAATGTTATAACCATGATCAGCATGAATTGATGAAACTAGAGTCTCAAAAGTCCAGTCCTCCTTGTCATTATTACCTCCTAATAACTCAACCAATTCTTTACTGGAAAATATAAGCATGGAACTATAAGGAAAAACTTCTGAGAACCCTTCAATGAAGCTTCCAATCTGCTTTTCAACACCAGAACCAATGGTATAGTCAATGACTCTCGATATGAATAATCCAACATTATCGCTCTTCAACTCAATATTTGATCCATTTGGAATCAATTCAATTGAAGGGTATCCTGGTAATGTGAAATTTAATCCAAGCTCTTCAACTGATGATGCTGAACTTTGAATATAGATCAATGATTTGTATAATCCCTCATCAACCACCCTTAGCTGAGTCAACCCACTATTGATATTTCTTGAATCATCAGTTCCATCTTCAAAACCAGAATCCTTGTTGTCAAACTTTATAGAACCACCTTCAACAATGGTTTGCGCCATGTCAAAGAACAAGGAGTTGAAGTAAAAATCCACAATTCGATTATCTAGTAATGCTCTGGCAATAAACTTACCAAGATATTTGAAATGAGACTTTGAAGCTTTTGACTGTGTTTCAGAACTGGTATCAGCCGGACTTGGGAATAATCCAGACTTAGAATGGACAAAAAGAACTTCATCAGGGTTGTTCTCATCAGGTTTAGCGTTGCTTTCATCGTCTCTCCAAATTTTTAAGCTCTTTTGAGTGAACAGATTAGATACTAAAGAATAAAATTCCAAGGTTGGTCCTAATCCTGATCCCACTTCATCAGCAAACTCAATTTCAATATAACTTGGACGTGAACCAAACTTCTCCAAAACCTTATAAGTGCTGAGTAATAAATGTTTTCTTGAGACACGTATTTTATTCCGGACTGCCCTTCCTAGCACATTGGCTCCACTCAGAGCACCATTGATATCATTGTCATTATTGTTGGCATTGTCGTCATCATTTTGGTCGGTTCTTGAGTTCCACAACTGAATCAAACGAGAATATCCAAAAGATGTTGATTGTAAAAAAAATATTCTAATTTCCAAAGAAAATAAGAATGGGAACTTTTTTGTGATATGAATTGCCCAATTTGGCAAAATTCCACCAGCGACAATCAATGGCTCTTCCAATTGTCTGTTTAGTTTGGCCATCAATTTGAAATTCAAGAAGGTTGCATCAGGTGCAACATCAAATCCATGTAGAATCTTCAATAGTTTCAAAATGCTGATGGTAATTGGGTGGTTGATTTCTTCCAATTGCTCATCACCAAAATCGGAATATGTATTGCTTAACTCACTTTCAATGACACCTTTTGCCTTGTGGAATCTTATATCATGAACATCGTACCACAATCTGCTTGTATCAAAGTTAGAATCACTAGTTTGCAAATGTTTATAGAGAGCTCCAAATATTGTGGTATCATGTGGAATCAACTCATCACCTATGAAAAATTCGATGTGTTGATCCACTTCCTTATTGGATACATTGTTATTCATCATCAGATGACCAAAGATGGGATTAGAAAATCTCCTCATCAAGAAGGCGTTGATGTTATTGAAAGATGAGATAGCATGGGCAAGTATTGTGAATTTTTTAACACCTTTGAATCTTCCGCCAAAAACTTCGTTGTCACTTTCTTCTTCTTCAGCTTGCTGGTCGTCATCAATTGCATCCAGCTCAGCTTCTTTTCCACTTTGAGGAGTGTCGCTCTGCTTATCATCATCAGCTATTAACCTTATTTTCAACTGCTTTGTCAACGAAGAGGTTCTATTCTCACCAGGCTTCAGACCACAATTGATAATTTCAAAAGTTTCCGATCTAGTTAAAGCTTCTTCTAATTTGTTAATCAATAACACAAACGGAACGCCCTCAAAAATTTCCAAAAACGCGCTTTTGGCGATTTCAGAGTTATTGGTTTTCTTGACAAAAATTTCAGAGATTACTTCAATGATACCAGAACTGATTAATTCAAAACTAGAAATAGTGAACTCATCAGTTTGGATGGATTGTAAGAAATTTTTCCAAACATCTAGCCATTGGTCTCGAGAGTAGGTTTCTTGAATCAGTTGTTCCTTCAAAACTGCATTGACCTCATCCAAGAATCTCAAATGCTCCAACTGTGACGAGCCACTCGACTTTCTCATCAGATACTTCTCCTCTATGTGTGTAGCGCAACGAATTAAGTTCTTCATGACAACAGAATCTGGCAAAGACTTGACAACTGAGATATGAAGGCTAGGTGAGAAATCACGTTCCTCTTCATCATCGTAATACTCACCTTCATCGTCATCATCAAGATCATCATCGCCATCATCTTCCTCTGCAGAGCTCTCATTCACTTCTCCATCTCCTTCTTCTTCATCATCATCATCATCATCATGATCATCGTCATCATCATCATCATCATCATCATCATCATTCGAACTCTCATCATTTTCCTCAGAACTATCACCGTCCTCATGTTTGTCTTTGTTCTTGATATCTTCGTCATTAGGGTTTGACGTGGTATGGCTGAACTTCTTACTATCTCTCTGTTTGGGTCTCAGAATTTCTAGCAGCATTGATGTGTCAGAGATCAATCCTTCTCTTTCAAACTCGCTAATAAATATTTCAGGCTCCTTTTGAGCCAATATGTTGGTGATAATCAACGCTCCTAGCACCACTATGTATGATTTATGATCCTCAGCGTCGTTTCTGATAGAGGCTTTGTTTTGGATGACAATGGATGCTAATAAGTTGATAATGGATAGATGATTTGTAATGTCTGTTATTGGGTTGGAGGAAGAGACTATTCTGATCAATGATACTAGAACCCCTGTGCGGATTTCATGAACAACAGTGGAAGAGTAAATGTCAATCAATAATTGAAATATAGCATTAGCGAATTCTTTATAACGTTGCTGAAGCTCTTCTCCTTCATATGACTTGGCTTCGCCAACTTTGGAGCTTAGTATTGGGTCATTTTCGATTGGCAATAGATTAGTGATCAATCTCAAGATAGCAACTATCAAATCCTTCGGAACAGACATAAGTGTCTCAGCTGTAAGGGAATCCTCGCTTTTCTTTTTATATTTTGAGAAAGCTGAAACGATGGAGTTTCCTAGCTTCCCTTCTCTGATGATCTTTGATGCAATCTCTGAACTTAAACAACAAATTGATAGTGAGTTCAGTATTCTCAATGTGGTTTGCAAAGAGGTATCAGACCTACCGACTGAGATTACCATCTTATTCAAGAGGTCACTTGTTATCAATTTTTCTAATAGTGAGTTCTTAGACTTGAAGCTCTTGATTATTCTTGTGATAGCGAGCCAGGCATTATCTAGCTCTTGAGAATCAGTAAACTCGATAACTACCCTTTGTAGTGTAGGAAAGATGTCTTCAACCAGGTCAAACTCATACTCTTTAATATTCTTGACTGAGTTGGCGGTGATGTTGATGGCCTTTCTTTGGGCATGAATGGTAAAGAAATCCAAATACTGTAAGACTGAGCTTAGACAATTCTTTCTGAATATGTGAATACCACCGTTGCCAAACCTTGAAATGAAATCCAAAGTCTGTAATGCTTGTTCTGCTAAGTCAATGTAGCTGATCTCAAATAATTTTGACTGTAACGCTTCAATTGCACCTGTCTGAATAGCAATTGAGACGTAATCAGGGTTTATTTCTAAGAAATTGTAAAAGCATCTACAGGCAACCAATTGAAGCTCCAACTGATCTTGGAAGCCAGGCTCTGTCATTATTCTTACCAAAGATCGGGACAACTCATAAGATGGAAGTTCTCTTTCAGACACCATAGCATTAATCATTAGTAATTTATCAGATAGCTCGTTCAAAGTTTCAAGAACCAGGTAAGGGTCATCTCTTCTAGACAGGCCGGTCACCAGATCGCTTATCTTTGTGGTACCAGCTCCCAGATTATTGAAAAGTCCCATTGCCTCAGGAAACATTCTAGCCATATTCTCAGCCAGAGAATTAGCACCATCACCACCACGAGCGTTAGCACTCATTCCATTGGCAACGTTATTAGCAAAAGAACGCAGAGCATTCTCCAGATTATTCCCTCCAGGAAACACATTATCTTCATGGGAATCACTATCTTCATTACTGTCAGCATCATTACCATGATCTTCATTGTCATTGTTATCGTCATTGTCATTATCACTGCTCTCGGTGTCATTATCTTGATGGTTACCAACGTGAACTGAAGCCATCAGCTCATCTTCATCATCATCTTCATCATCTTCATCATCTTCTTCGCTCGAGTTTGAGTTCGTATTTGAAGTGGAAAGCTTTCTTTGTGATTCAGAGAATCTTCTGTAGTTATTTGATAGCCTAGCCAGACTGGTTTCCTCATCATCCTCTTCGTCTATCTGATGATTTCCCTCTTCTTCCTGCTCTTCCTCCTCTGAATTACTCTCAGAACGATATAGATCTTCATCAACCATTTTAGTATCCTCCTTAGCAGTATTACTTCCAGAAGGATCAACCTTGGATGATCTAGTTTTAACCATTATTGGTGGCTGATTTGAACTTTGTGTATTGGTGGCGATAAATACAAAATACGACTTCATCATTTTTTTGCCTGCTTCAAATATGGTGTCCGGATGGACTGGCATTTTAGATAATTTCCGTTTTGGGACGATTGCCTGAAAATTTTGTAAGAAGAAAAATTTTATATCTCATCTCTTGTATTCTCTTTCTCTCTAGTAGTATAACAAAAAATATAAATAATGCCTAGATCAAAGCGTTCTAAGTTGGTCACATTGGCCCAAACTGATAAGAAGGGTAGAGAAAACAAAGAAAGAATCTTTGATGAAATCAGAGAAGCTTTGGACCAATATAGATATGTCTGGTTATTCATCTTGGATGATGTTAGAACTCCAGTTTTACAACAAATCAGATCTGATTGGAACGGTTCTAAATTGATCTTAGGTAAGCGTCGTGTTCTAGAAAAGGCTCTTGGTGATAAGGTTGAAGAAGAATACAAGGAAAACATACACAAACTTGCCAAACTAGCTGATGGTGTTGCCGGTTTGCTATTCACAGACGAAGAGGTTGATACTACATCTGCCTACTTTGCCACTTATTCAAAACAAGATTATTCAAGAGCTAAATCTAGATCTCCAATTGACTTCACTATACCTGAAGGGATCATTTACTCAAGAGGTGGCCAAATCCCACTAGAAGATGATGTCCCAATGTCTCATTCACTTGAAGAAACCTTAAGAAACAAATTCAAAATTCCAACAAAGATCAAAAGTGGTAAGATCACCATAAACGAACCTTTCCATGTTGTAAGTAAGGGTGAAGTTTTAGATGTTAGACAAGCTTTAATCTTGAAACAATTCGGTATTGCTGCTTCTGAATTCAAAGTCAAGGTTAAGGCCTACTATGATAATGAAACTTCAAATATCACTGTTGTGAACATCAACATTGAAGACAAAAAGTAAAATAACATGAGCTGATTATCTACTCCTGTTTTGGAGCATGCTTTTGTTGATCTCATCTGTATAGTAGACTGTTTTGATTGCATTTTATAACTCTTTTCACACATTTATTCATTTATACAAGACCCGTAAGTCCCAGACCCTAGTCTCTTAGTCCTGCTAAATTGGCCTAGTCCAGAATTCGCGGTTAAAAAAATCAAAAAATCACAAAAAAAAAATCAAAACAAAAAAAAAGTAAGAATAGGAGAAGCTTATAGAACAAACAACTTCTTCTATATCACCAACTTCCTTATCGTGGCTCATAATATAATGCTTCTATCCCTTTTCAAAAGCTACTTCTTAGCTGAGAAGCCTACTGGGGCTACTATAGCTGATATAAATCTAGAACTGAACCCAAAGGTTTCTCTTCAAAAACTGAAAGAACATGAATTCTCTAAATCTGAGATAATACATTACTCATTCTTAACATTCATGTTCATACTAGCATTTTTCATCAACAAGGCTCCAGTTATATTCAAAATACCGGTTGTCTTAATATTTCTTACTGCATTGTCTATCCCTTTCTTTTCGCAGTTCTTCTTGAATGCCCTACCCGTTTTCTGTTGGTTGGCCTTCTTCTTTTCATCAACAACGATTCCGGCTGCTTACAGACCACCAATCAGTGTCAAGGTTTTACCTGCTATTGAGACTGTTTTGTATGGTGATAACTTATCTCAATTATTAGCCACTTCTACCTCCCCAGTATTTGATATTTTGGCTTGGTTACCATATGGTTTAATCCATTTTGTTCTTCCATTTGTTGTTGCATTTTTGCTATTCCTATGGGGTCCACCTCTTGCATTACGTGGTTATGGTTTTGCGTTTGGTTATATGAACTTATTTGGTGTCATCATTCAAATCTTATTCCCAGCTGCTCCTCCTTGGTATAAAATTTTACATCAAATGGAGCCTGCAAATTACTCTATGTTGGGTTCACCAGGTGGATTGGCTAGAATTGATATTTTATTCGGCATAGATCTATACACAACAAACTTTAGTGAAAATTCACCAGTTGTTTTTGGTGCTTTTCCATCGTTACATTCAGGTTGTGCTACAATGGAAGCTCTATTTTTATCTTGGTTGTTTCCAAAGGCCAGTTTACTTTTCTTTTCATATGTCTTGTGGTTATGGTGGTCAACAATGTACTTGACACACCATTATTTCATTGATCTAATGGCTGGTTCTTTCTTATCTTTTGTGGTTTTCCAATATACCAAGTATAGACATATGCCAGTCAATGATATGAATGCAAAGAATCGTTGGTCGTACTCATCAATCAGAATGCAAAATATCTTCCAAGATGACCCATTTGAAGTTGAGTCCAGTGATGATATTGAGAGTCAAAGCTCCTTTTCAAGTCAAAGAGCTTTGAATGCTGTTGAATTAAATGTTATCTCAAGACAATCAAGAAACGGTTCTCCAAACTCCTCAACAACAACATCACCAATCACTAGCAACAATGTCGCTTCACTAGATAATTCAGAATCAAGCACTCCATCGGTGTTTGATGATGATGCCCCTATCTCAAGAGCTTCTAATACTTCATTGGAAAGTCAATTTGAAATGGCAGTTCAACCAAATATTAAGACAAGAATTGACTAACGTATTGGTCTTTCTTTTGATAAGCAATGAAAATCTTTAACATAAAAACACTCATGACATACATCATATACCATAAATCATCATCCAAATTTCTTTCACAATTTTGCATACATCTTTCACGCGCAACTGAGATCTGCCCTTGCGAAGGCTGAGATAGCCTGTTGTTCTAATTTTAATACTATTTTCTGTGTTTTGTGGGCTTTGCCACTGGATTTTTTTGAACTCCTTTAATACACCTGGTGTCCTATTTTCCATCATCACCTGAGTCTTCAAAATGTCCAATATATAGATCCGGTACCTCAATAAAACCGTAAACTTGATGAACAAACAAGTCCAAATTAGTAGCGGCAGGTAGTAGGTAGTAGGCTAACTTTCCAATTTAATCCCAACACCAAGACCATCGCGATAAAAACTGAACGACTTTTTTCTGAAAGCGATTCCTTTGATTTGCTTTAAAGGTGGAACCATCTGGGAAATGACTTCTGTAATCAGTGATCAAGAGGTTGTTATTTCCTCCTTCCTGTTGAAGAGAAATAAATCACATAAATGGCAGAGGAGATGGTTTGTGTTGAGGAAAAGTCAACTTTCTTACTATAAGGACTCAAAAGAATACAAAGCTTCAAAGGTAATACCAATTCACAACATACTCTCGATCACAAAGATATACGATAGAGTTCATGACTATCACTTTATATTAGTCACAAATGGTCGAATCTTCCATCTAAGGGCTGTGAATGAATCAGATTTCACTTGCTGGATTGAACAACTCAATAAGCTGATCTCTTCTCACAACTTTGCAGCTACAATAGAAACAACTGATCAAAAAATTTCTAAACATGATGAAATCGACGACGACGATAACAATCACGCCTCTATCATACCAACTACGTTAACTCCAATCGTTGCTACAAAAGATATCAAACTGGACGCACTACAGGCAGACTTTCAAAACATGAACCTGAGTTATTCAGGCACCGATGATAACTTCACTAGTGGGATTTCTGATAGTGGACTATCACATCCCCAACAGCAGTACTTCCCAATACAATCTCATGATCCTATAATAGAAGAAGATGAGCAAATTGAGGAAAAAGCTGCGAATGATCAGGACGATATAGATTGTCCGAATGGTAATAAAGATACTGGAGGCGAAGATGATGACGATGATGATGAAGATGATGATGATGATAACTCACAGCATACCGTTTATTTCAATTCATTTTCCAAATCATCTCCTGAGCATATTATTGATGAGGGATATTTATTAAGGTGGAAGAAGAGATACAATCAGTGGAGGAAGTACTTTATCGTGCTGACGAATAACTATATCTATTTTTACAAAGATCACAGTCATTATAAGGCAAAGAGGATTCATAAGAAAATCAACCTAGATGAATTGATCGATGCAGTCGAACTGGATCCATTGAGTAAGACAAAACTATATTGCATGTTGATCATCACACCCACTAAGAGAATACGATTTTGTGCTGCTAATGAAGAAGAATTGACGACTTGGTTAGTATTGCTGAAAACTTTGATCAAGACGAGGGAAGAAGAAGCAAATGAACAGAAGCCCGTTGCAGCACCTACTATTGGTATGCCTGAGAACAGTGAACAATGAGAATAGTTGTAATAGTAACTAACCAAATAGACATTCTGTAATGACTAATCAACTTTGAGAAACTCTTGTAATTCACTACAGTCAAGGTTATGAACGAAACAAAATATAGAAATGAAAATATACTTTGAATGAGAATGAATCTAGTATAACAATGTTGGATTTAGTAGTATGAGAAATGAGCCATCGATTATCTGGCAGTCATTTCATTTAAGCGTCGATTAAGTTTTCTTCGGTTCTCTTAGCTTCTAATTCATCTTGCTTTGAGACATCTCTTTCACGATCATAGAATTCGTCTAAGATCTTTGGAGAAATTCTGTTCAAACTTTCTTTTGGATAAATTCTTAATAATGACCAAGCTTGATCCAAACTTTCGAATATTGTTCTGTTTTCATAAGCACCTTGGTTGATGAAGGTCTTTTCAAACTTTTCTAAGAATTCTAATGATAACTTATCATCGTTGGACAAAGCTTCTTCACCAACAACGGCCTTCATGGCAGCAGCATCCTTACCAATAGCATATTTGGCATACAATTGATTTGAAACATCACCATGATCTTTTCTTGTCATACCTTCACCAATAGCACTCTTCATTAATCTTGATAAAGATGGTAAGACGTTGATTGGTGGGTAAATACCTCTGTTATCTAGCTGTCTATCAACAGAAATTTGACCTTCCGTAATATAACCAGTCAAATCTGGAATTGGATGTGTAATGTCATCGTTTGGCATTGTCAAAATTGGGATTTGAGTAATTGAACCATTTCTACCTTCAACTCTACCAGCTCTTTCATAAATTGTGGACAAATCTGTGTACATATAACCTGGGTAACCTCTTCTACCTGGAACTTCTTCTCTGGCAGCACTGACTTCTCTCAAGGCATCAGCATATGAAGACATATCAGTCAAAATTGTCAAAACATGACGTTCAGTTTGATAAGCAAGATATTCAGCAGTAGTCAAAGCCAATCTTGGAGTGATGATTCTTTCAATTGTTGGATCATTGGCCAAATTCAAAAATAATGATGTTCTTTCTAAAGAACCATTTTCTTCAAAATCCTGCTTGAAGAATCTTGAAGTTTCTAAGTTAACACCCATGGCAGCAAAGACAATGGAGAAATTTTCTTCATGACCATCATGGACATCCTTGGTTGGTCTGACCAAACCTGCTTGTCTACAAATTTGAGCAGCAATTTCATTATGAGGTAAACCTGAGGCACTGAAGATCGGAATTTTTTGACCTCTAGCAATGGAATTCATGGTATCAATGGCAGAGATACCAGTAGAGATCATTTCTTCTGGGTAAATTCTGGCATATGGGTTGATAGGAGAACCATTGATATCTAGATAATCTTCAGCCAAGACCTTTGGACCATTATCAATAGGTCTTCCGGAACCATCGAAGATTCTACCTAAAGTATCTTCAGAGACAGGGATTTTTAAGTTTTCACCAGTAAATTCGACTCTGGTTTTCTTGACATCAATACCACTGGTACCTTCAAAGACTTGGACAATAGCTCTGTCACCACGGACTTCCAAGACTTGACCAGCTCTAATTGTACCATCTGGTAAGGTCAAATTGACAATTTCATTATATCTTGGGAACTTGACGTTTTCCAAAATAACCAATGGACCATTGACACCACCCACAGTGTTATAGTTCAATCTTGGCTTGATCTTGAATCCATCTGTGACAGCCTTCTTGTTTAATTCGTATAATTCTTTATCGGAAAGGACCATTTTTGGAGATGACTATTGAGAAAATTTGGTTATTCTTCTTCTGGATTAGTTAAAGGAGTAGGTATCTGAAGATCGCTCTGTTGGTTTATTGAGTGTGTGAGTATTCCTCTTAGATTGTTGATATATGGTATTTGGTACTTTCAAAGTGCCAATTGATGAAGATTAAGGAATTCTGAAAGCTTGAAAAGGTCAAAAGATAAAGGGATGAACGTTGTTTTTTGGGAAATTGCGTTTTGGGCGATTTTAAAAAATTTGAACGAAATTTCGATTTGCGGGTAAATTTCTACTGATAGCGTTATATTGAATCACGGAATAGTAGATAGGCGTTATATCTAGCTTAAATATTCATTCTTGACGAAGTGCCACTCATTGTTGTTACGACTTATCTCCATCAATAGATATTTCTCCACTTTCAAGGCCAAAACCTCGAGTTGTGGAGTTTTAAACAAGTTATCTCTATAATCATTATTCTCGCCACCGTTGCCCTCTTTATCATAAACTATCTCATAGTCATTATAGGCAATCTTGTATATCAACTGGTCTATCTGAAACAATTGATTGTAATCGTTGATATTTTCAGATAGTGATAGCTCCTCCATCACTGTATAAATATCAATTAGAAGCATGGCCAAGTTTAACGAAAATACTGAGATCTCTCTTTTCGACATTTCGAATATCTGTGAAGTCAATTGGAATATAGAGTTCATTGGTAACTTTTTATCATTCATGTCATTATTTGCATTATTCTTGTTGAGTGGTATGGCTTGAAGTAAGTGATCAAACTTAAATGGAAGGTCTGTTATCAATATTTTAGATATTTGTAGAATGAATTTGTAAATGATGATGATGTTGTAATTCAGCAGATCCAAATCATTGATTTTGATTAATTTGGTATTTAGGATCAGTATTATGGGCGTGAATGATATGTATGTGACACGATTGTTGCTGGGGTTCCCTATAATATTAACACCATTGTTTGGATTGATGCTTTTTCTCCTGATCAGATAAAGATTGATGACTTCTTGAAACAGTATGGATCTTGAATTGCATATCTGCTTGTATACCTGATTATTTTCGCTCTTGTTCTGTATAATCAATTGTTTGGTTTGTACTAATTTCTGATTTATTGCTCTGTTATTTTCATTCATCTGTGATTTAAAATCCTTCTTTTCGCCAAATAGCTCCTTCAGGGAGCTCAATTCAATATTTTTCATGCTGATTGCTTCTTTCAACGAGTTGACCTCCCATAATATCTTCTTATTGTTCTTCTTCATCAGTAATGAGTCTATTAGTAATAACTGAGACGCCAGAGCAGCTGTATAACCTTCAGCATTGAGGTCCTTCTTTTGTATGTCTTCACCATGTTCATCCTCAATGGCCTTTTCCACAACCTTACGCGAGTCTATGTACTGCTTTATATAACAGTAATCCTCACCTTTGATACATTTTCTAAGCACATCATCGACTTTGCCCTTGTAAGACTCCAGTTGTGTCAGAGATTCTAAATATTGCAGTTTTGGCTTCAGGAGGTCGTAGTTGATACAGTTATAGCATATGAAATTGTTTTCATGTGCAGCTGTATTACAGATGCCACATCTGACCTTGTGTGACATGGCTCCATAGATGTTATGAGGGTGCGTTTGATTTTGTGACTGATAATTTTGGGGTTTTGTTTGTATTTGTGTATTTGTTAGTTTGGTGGAGGCAAAAAATTGTTTTTTTTTTTTTTTTTTGTTTTTTTTGAACTCCACATACTAATAACTGCTAAGTACTAACAGTTTACAGCTTTTACTACATACAGTGTCATACATACTATGCCATAGGCTCCATGATTGATTACTTCCTTGTCTCGTCTACCAAGAAAAGTTGCCGATGGTCAATATAAATATATAAACAGTCGGTTATACTCTGATCTCGCTCTGGTTACTTCTATCAAAGATTTGTGGATCAGACCAGACTACGCAGACCGTATCCTAGGAGCTTTCTTGCTTCAAGCTAACTTGGTACTCCTTTTCAAGCCAAATCCAGAGGTAAGTAATAAGTAATAGTCCCCATTCAAGACTCGCGTATTGCTCTCACGCACACTGAGCCTGAAAAGTGTCAACATTCTAACAAAAACAAGAAAAATTTATACTGGCATGTATAGAAAAAGCTGAGGAATCTATTGCAAATCTGGACGAGGTGACCTCATAACTTCACATTCATACTGTAGACGTATTTATTCCAGGCGGAGCTTTATCTGTTACGGTAACAGAAAGACGTATAACCAATTTTAGGCGTATTCATGAAAGATGTCCCTAGCTTCTGTTAATTACTAGTTCAATATATGGTATATATTGTATAGTATAAAGGGTAAAGATATATAAAGATGGTAAGGAGAGATATTGTTACAGAGTAACAATATAAGGAAGTAAGAATTGGTTCGGACACGCAGGTCCTGGAGCCCTGACAATATCAGTAGGATCTCATCTCTGACAGCTTCTCAACCGTCAACCCATTTATTAATATCTCTTGAGTACTAGTTCAATATATGGTATATATTGCATAGTATACAGGGAGAAGATATTCATAGATGTAAGGAGAGAAGAATCATGGGGATATTCTTTTATAACGAATAGCCTGGTTTGGCACATCAACCAGTAACGTCTAACATACAGAATTAGGTTCTTACTTTCAACAATATGTTGTCCTGAATTTGAGAAGAGTATAGAGAAAAGGAATGTGATAGAGAGCAAGCAGCCATGAGCAACATACAGAGATATATAAAGCCAGACAAATACTGGTAAACTATGTTGAAAGTTATACAAAGTAGAAGCTTTACAGCTACGACACACTGGAACGATGTAGATACGGTAAACTTATTATATGTTCTCTTAGTCTCTAAACACAAGAAGGTAGAAACTAAACTATTTGAAACCTCTTTTTATATCTTACTTATGAAACCGGTAAAGGCACCTCCCAAACTGGTAGGGACACTTGTTGCTTATATAATCATGTAGATTACCATATTACCATAACCAACAACAAACTACACAGTCTTACATACAACCTTTATCCATAAACCAACGTAACAACACTGCACGCTATGTCACCTAAAGCTCCCCGCTCTCACAAGGCTAAGACCTTTCCTCAGAATTTATTTATCTTCACCTTATACAAGTATACCTCATATAGAAATGAAAAAAAAGACTTAACCGAACCTCAAAGTTTGGGGCTTTTGAGTCTCTGATGATAGTTAGATGCTTGAATGTTAAACCTATTTAGCCACGATCAGTTGTTTAAACAAAGGATGTAGCCAATATAACCTCATAAGGGCCTTCTGGTAACCATTCTAAACGATCTAAGAGGACAAACACAAAATCACAAAATCACAAAATCACAAAATCACAAAATCACAACAAACACATATCAATATTGTCCAATGAGTTATCTAATTGTTTTTCACATGGGGATGCAATGGTTTTTTACTGAGTTGAGAGGGTTTTTTGTTTTGAGAACAAGCGCCTACAGCCGATACGCTACCTCTTCGAACTCAAGTCTTGACAGAGAACGAGGCCGGTTGTCAAGCATAATAAGACTTGCACGGCTTACCAAGATGGTATGCACTTCATCACTGAGACTCAGGACGAAAATATTTGTGATGTTAGGTCTATGGCGTTTTAAAGACGTCTTCTCCAACTGCATCAAGACCCAAGATATCTTATTGAATACGGGGGTTAACGAAAACAATCTCAGTAGTCGCTCAGGCATACTCTACAAGTATGAGATGTCAGAGATGAGATCGTACTTAAATCGTCACGGTTCAAGGATCTGTGCTTCCTGGACCACTCCTAACTATCTGCAACATATAATATTACTGACCATCTTTATATATCTTTACTGTTGGAGACTTACAAGTCTGGATTGAATTTTCGTCATTCTGGTTATCTATTATGGTATACAAAAAGAAGTTATCTATTAAAGTATACAAAAAGAATAATAGAACCAGGACATTCATGTCAATATATAGTGAATCAGCAAATCCACAATAGTAGAAAAAGGATTTGCATGGGACCAATTCACATTCAATCAGTATTCACTCAGAACAGTAAAATTGCTCTAAGGATCTACATGATCTACAAGGGAGGTTGGATTCACCTCCAACATTCACTTTATGTCAGAGATGAGATCCTACTGATATTGTCAGGGCTCCAGGACCTGCGTGTCCGAGCCAATTCTTACTTCCTTATATTGTTACTCTGTAACAATATCTCTCCTTACCATCTTTATATATCTTTACCCTTTATACTATACAATATATACCATATATTGAACTAGTAATTAACACTTTACAGTTTATAATGTCCAACTAGTAAGTTATTACTATTTAGCAGGAGAAAGAGGTCTGGATATATTCGACTGAGATGATAAACTCATTCCAGCGGCTAATCGAAATCCATAAGCAGTGACCTACTCTTTCAAGCCTAACTATCGTATATCTAGAAAAAGCTAGTGATACTTTCTATATGAAAGATGTATCCGCTTACGATGTTGTAAGAGCAAGATTCGGTTATCAGTTATACTCATAATGCAATAGTAGTTATCGATATATATTGTAAACAGGAAATAGATAATAGAGGAAATGAAGAGCTCTTTATGATGAGAAAGACTTATATGCAACAGTATAAAACATGAAGGTTTCAGTACTTCCCATTGGATCCTCTAATAGGCTATTGTCCTATCCAATTTAGTAATAGTTTTAGGGCACCTTGTGTATCATCATGAAACACTCAACTAACAACATACAACATCTCTAGTCTTTCTTGTTGGAGGTGAATCCAACCTCCCTTGTAGATCATGTAGATCCTTAGAGCAATTTGACTGTTTTGAGTGAATACTGATTGAATGTGAATTGGTCCCATGCAAATCCTTTTTCTACTATTGTGGATTTGCTGATTCACTACATATTGAGATGAATGTCCTGGTTCTATTATTCTTTTTGTATACTTTAATAGATAACCAGAATGACGAATATTCAATCCAGACTTGTAAGTCTCCAACAGGTTATGAGCCAGCCGTGGTTACTCACCAGTTTCAGCTCTGATGAGATGCTGTATGGTCAGGATAGTTACTATGGATGGAGAAATGCTTTCATGATGAAGCTTCGTTTGAAAGCTCTGGGTATTGTTAATTTTCTGGAAACCAATCAAGTTGGTATTGGTGATTTTGCTCCGAATGTTCCTACAGAACAAGAAATTTTGCAGTTGACTGATGCGTATAATGAGATTATTACTTTTCTCATTTGTTATTCTGTTAAGGGAGGTGCTTTGGAATTTGTTAAAAGCTACCAAGGTGAACGAGGTACTGCGTTATTTGCTGCTTTGAAAGATACCTATGGTACTGTGACTATTATGGGGCAGTAAAGATGCTTGATGACCTTTATGTTAACTCTGGACAGAGCATTGATATGTACAACAAGAAAATGTTTGAAGTGCAATATCAATTACAGAGAGAGATGACACCTGATCAGTTTTTAGGGTGTATTTATTTGAGAGGATTAAGAAAGTATTTTGGAGAAACAGTAGCCAAGGAGATTGTCACTGCCTACTACAGCAGAAACCGTGGAGGCCCAGAGGAGCTTACTTTCCCAAGGTTGTCAGCGCTAGCCAGAGAATTTCTTCAAGATGATAAGGAATCTGGTAAGGAATCGTCCACAGCAGGAAATGCAATCTTCTATGGTAATGGTGAACATAAGAACCCTATTATTCTTTTTGTATACTTTAATAGATAACCAGAATGACGAATATTCAATCCAGACTTGTAAGTCTCCAACATTTCTCAGAATCATAATATAATGTTATCAATACAAGAAATAGTTGATGGAAGTACTTTTGTTTTGTTCTGTTCAAATTATTCCTCTAGCTTGGATTTTTGGCCTAATTAACCATTTCTAGTGGGAAGAACCATATAAACACGAAGTGTCTCTACCTGAGAGATCTATTTCATGTGTTACTACCTGTGAGAGAATGAGTTATAAATGATATGAAAGAGAAGGTTCCCTAAGTTTAATTTGCTACCTTCTTGTGAATTCATACTATAAGTCTAACCTATCTACATTGTTCCAGTGTGTCGTAGCTGTTTAGCATCCATAGAAGATATAATTCAACATCTACATGATTATATAAGCAACAAGAGTCCCTACCAGTTAGCTAGGTGCCCTAATTACTGGTCTCATAAGTGATATACAAAAAAAGGTTTTAGATAGTTTAGTTTCTACGTTCTCTTTTTAGATATTAAGAGAACCTATAATAAGTTTATTGTATCTACATTGTTCCAGTGTGTCGTAGCCGTATATCTTCCGTGTTAGATACAGTCAGGACTCGGGACAAATTTGTTATATTCTGTTGCAATTTCTCATGTAGATCCTTAGATCAACTTTTCTGTTCTCATACAGTCATAGGATATTTTCTCATGTGAATCCTTATTTATTCTCACAAATTTGCTATAAAGTTTTTAATGTTCTTAGTCTAGCAACCTTTCCCTCTCAACACCCAACACCCTCCCTGAATCAAACTTAGCTGTATACTGTTGGAGGTTTACAAATCTGGATTGTATGTTATTCATTCTGGTTATCTATTAAAGTATACAAACTTTCGTAAACATGTTAGCTATTTGTTGTCCAGTCTCAAGATAGCGAGTATATGACTGGTGCAAACAATGGAGTTCGTGCTGGTGTCCTGTTTCATAGATAGAAAACAGTTGAGGTAGCTTTTGGCCAGAGTTTACTAAGACACAAAGCATCCAGCAACATTGTAGCTCCTTCCTCAACTATCATCCTCTTGCTAGTTTGATGTTAGCTGTTGAATCTAATTTTTGGATTAATGGGCCTTTTGTCACCCACTTTTCTGCTCTGGTCCTCCTATATAATTTAAGCTGATTTTTCAACTAAAAATCTATACAGGAGCTCAGAAGCAATTAGATGTTCCCCCTTTATAGCCCTCTTATAATGCATGCAGTTTAGCCTTATAAGATGTATCTTTAATATTATTCTCCGCGCTTTGTTTTGGTGGCACAGCTTCACGCAGTCGTCTGTGCTGTTATAAGTTGACCAAGGAGCCACTAAAACTAGCGATATACAAGACACTGTCGATGGGCATGTAACTTGTTATTGGCACTTCTGGGTTGAATCGAGAATTCTTTGAATGATATAGTGGACAGTTTTAAGAGGTTAATGGCAACATGGAAATAGCCAAAGCCTTTATCACAATGTTGATAACTGCAAACGCTAATGAAAGATAACAAACTTGACACCACTATATAATGTAAGCGTAGAGCTGTTTCAACTTTACTTTGCAAATGGTGATTATCTCTGCATATGACAAAATATCAGATTTGATTAAAACATATATAATTTCTTTTCTAGATTCTTCATGGCCGTAGCGATAGGAGGATCAGTTCAAGGGCTGAAATCTACAGCTCTCTCGCATCAGTAAGAGTATAATTCATAAGTCATTTATATTTGGACCAAAGAGGTTTTGATATTCAGCTCTATGACCTTCACAGTATATTTAATTGGGGCGGAAGAAGAAGACGACGAAGAAGGAGCAATGCTAACAATACCTTAGCAATACCTATAAGCTGAGCAGACGATGATAAGTGATAATGAATAAAGTGAATCATGATAGGCTATAGTTGACCAGGAACTTTAATCTACTTGGTTAAAATGTGAAGACAGTATACCAAAGTTGGTAGTTGGCTTAGTGTTATTGGGTAACGACCTCAGCGTATTGAATGGACTAATGAAATTAATTTTAGTAGGTCCAAAGGGAGACTGTGGTCTTTGAAGCATTTGAGATGATGATGATAAAGATGACGAAGTGGTAGGGGATGGTAATACTGTTGAATTTGACAGTGATTGCGCATCTTTGTATGGAGATAATTCTTGTTCAAGATGTTTACTTTCATCAAATGCCTGCAACAAATAAGGTAGTTCATCTGATATTGTAGTTGACTTGTTATTATTTTCAACAAAGTGATGCACTGAGCTCTTCAAATCTATATCACTATTATCACTATCTTCTTTGTCTTTCAGTAATCTTTCATTATCTTCATAATAAAGATTGATTCTGAATGATTCGTACATCTTTTCCACATCATTCAATATGCTCATGCACTCTTGTATTTGATCATTATCATTATCCATTATAGCAGTATCCAGCTGATTTATGAGAACCATTATGAAGTCTTTATACGAGCCAAGCATTGAATCAAATTTCCCATTGATCTCATTTGAATAGATAGTTAATTCTAGAAGTATAATGAGTAACTTAGACTTGGTATAATAAATGGATATTTGCTTGATCAGTTCCTTTTTGAATTTCAGTATTTGAAAATAAACTTTTAGCAAAATTGAGTAATTTAAATTTTGGATGATATCGTTAATCTTCAAAGAATGCAAGAATGAAGTCAGTCTGTTCTCCAATGGATCGTTGACCGTAAACTTGATTTCATCATCAATGAAATTGCAAATTTCTAGGACCTTAATCAATTTGGCCTCTATTATTTCGTAACTATTGCTATTCCCACTGTCCAATATATTATCGATCAGTTGATTTGTGGTAGAATTTGAGCTATTGAAAATCTGGAACTCATGGCCTTTTGTCAAATCTATCAGGCTTCTAAGACCACCAAGTATACGTATAGTTAATTTGAAGTTTTTGGAGACGATTGAGTCCTGACCCTTCTGATAATCAGAGATTGTGGCTAGAATGGACTTGATCAAGGCATCTAAGGAATTCAGATCGGTACAGTTTGAATGATCCCCCGTTAAGGAAAGTATTGGGTCATTGTACGGTTCTATTTCGTGGTATGTGGATGTGGATGTAGATGACAAAGACTCAGTGTCAGTTGAGGCCATAGTGAGAAGGTGGAGGTGGTGAAGGGGGATGGTGAGAGGGAAGAAGTTATATGAGATCCCTGTCTTGAACTATGACCGAATTTTTTTGAAATGGCTCCATTCTTTGTGGTTCGGACACATCGCCTAAACAATAAGATTTGAAGATTTGGAATGTTGTGTTTCTAGTTACTATGCTTTATTCTCAGCTCTATAGAATTAGCTTACGGAGCTGCATTATTTCAAGCTGGCAAAATCAAAAAAATAGTTGAAGTAATGATAATATCGTAAATTTATAAATTTTATTTCACTTTCAAAACTAGTTTTAGATGAGTTTATTACGGGAGTTAACATGTTCTAGCTAAAAACTTTAATCAAAAAAGTATTTATTCGTACTTTTAACAATTAATAATAATATAACGAATCAAGATTACAACGACTGAGAAAACTAGAGACCATACATTTATATAAAGTACAGAGCCAAGTTTAACTACAATTAGATTAAGAATAATATATGCTAATAAAATAGGAAAAAAAAAAAAAAAAAATAACAATTTACACCAGTTAAAAAAGCCAACGTTATGGGTATCAACTGTTAACCAAGTCAAAAAGACTCCAGAAGAGGAAGATATGTGATGTGGTGTTAGGATGTTTAGTGATTTATCATAGTAAACTGTTCACACTTTGCTTGTAGTTCTAGAGAAGAGATCATTTAGTAGTTGTCTAATAGACTTCTTTGATCGAAAGCATCAGAAATATAATTTACTTGTAGTACTCAGTTCGTATAGTAAAAAGTCAGCTGCCTACGTGATTACCAAGATACAGATTTTTGAAAACTGAATCAAATCATATCATATTGAAGGATTATGCAACAGCTAAAACAATGAGCGCCCAGCTGAGGATCACATCATGAAGATGGTGCTTGATTGTAAAAACTAACCTAATCACTAAGTAGACGGCAATGGAGCATCGTTCTCTACCTCAATTAAATGTCTAGGGATATATTGATCCCTTGAAGATACTTTCATCCTCGTTTGCAAGAAGTTATATTTCTTTAGAAGTCTCTTTTGTTGTAAATGCATTGGTATCCATGGAAAGTATCCATTGTGCTCTTCAAAATTCAGACCTTTGACAACTAGCACAGTTATTATCCAGTAAACATTGTAACTTACAATTGATCCATAAGTGGCACTGTTGGTCCATCCAAAGATAGCAGTAAAGAGCATCCACAGGCCGTCTATTTCCCCATTACAACAGTTAACATGCCATACTGAATTCACAACGTCATATGAACCTGGACCTGAACCTACTTCTGACATGTCTTGACCATTACATAGACTAATATATTTCTGCAGCTCAAACTGCCAAACTCCTTTTGAGAATAGTCCTGCAGCTATTAGATACAACAAACAAGTTGTTGATATCAAGAATATCTTCAGTGATAATGAGTTGGTTCTCTTGTATAGAAAGACGCCGACTATAGAACTTGTCAAAACGGCTGCTAATGTGGAGAGAGGTAACGTGGTAAGTGGCTGACCAACACCGACACCACCAATGAATACAAACGCCTCCAATGACTCTCTCAGACATGTGATAAAGGGTAAGAAGAATAATGCATATTTTTCACTGAGAAACTTGACTTTTGAGCTCTTTATATTATCTCCAAATGCGATTGTGTCATTATTATTCATCAATATATTGGCCAATTTAACTCTAAATTTCTCCTTTAGCTTTGATAATCTTAGAAAGAAAAGTCCCATTACTGAAATAACGACTGAAGCCAGTATTGAAAGTGATCCTTCATAGTAATGTTCACTAAGACTCCATAGATCTGTTCCAATGATGTAAAATATTGCCACAAATGTAGATCCTGTGATTAAAGACACAAACAAACCCAAGAGACTCCCTTCCCATATCTGCAGTCTGAACTGTTTATAGAGCTTCTCACCTGTTAAGTTCAACTCATTTTGTGTTAACTCTAAGTAGGCTTCACCGTGGTTTTCATCTGTATTAGAGTGATTGGGGCTAGTAAGCGTTAAAGTATTATCAGTAGGCGTGGTAGAATGATGTAAGATCAACGACTGTTTCAAAAACGCTAGAAGGATTGAAACAATAACGATTATCTCGAGTGATTCTCTCAGGATAATAAAATAGATCTCAAACGAGAACAGATGCTCGAATTGTAGCATTGTGTTCGTTATCTTACATGTTTTGAAGAAGTTTTTGGGTTTTTGGGTTCTTGGGAAAGTGAACTTTTAGGGTGTCTTTTTTTTTTTTTCATCATGGATTTTTTTGAGGTACACACTAACAGTAACCACTAACGTAGCTTTGTCTTCTTTTATCAACCATTTGGAGAAAATCGCATAAAGGAATAACTCCTAATAAAGACTACAAAACTACACAATTTACAAAGAGTTTTGTTCCCCTTTAGAAGTTTTCGTAAGTTCATAAGTTAAATAGCAATATTAGAGGCATTTGAATAAAACAAAGTCCAGACTATTTCCTTCTCTTTTGCAACTTCTCTCTTTCCACAATTTCCCTTATTAGTAATGCTAAAGTTTCATCGATATTGAGTTCTATTTCATTATCTATGGCAATGAAAGCAGATTTCCACGCTTGCGCCAATTTCTTTCCATCACTTATTAGGTTTGGACTTGAACTTTCATGTTTTGTGTGAGTACAAACAATCAATATTGGAGGAGGAGAATCTATTGATGATGGATCATCAAAGTTATATTCGTCTAATTTTGAGGAAAGCTTTCGTAGTTCTTTGATTTTTGATTCCTCATCTTCAACAGACTTTGTTTTCCAAAGTTGTTTGAAATTATAGACAAGTGAAAACACATCACCTTCCTCACCCTTTTTCTTCTTCTTCTCATAGTTTCTATACTCTCTCCAAGCATCAAAGATGGCACCTCTCATTATTTCTAAAAGACTCAATGGATTATTGGCATAGTTTGTAGATATTGGTAAGATATCATTATCACTATTGTTACTGAGACTGCGGCTGTTATTGTTATAAGTATTAGGTATGCTTGAAGTATCATTTGAATTTGTTGGGTTTAAATTGGCAAACTGATTAGTTGATTCATTATATGAAGGTGGATTCAATGATGGTACAGCACTGTACATGAAAATGTATCCATTGACACTACCATTTAATTCCCCAGCGCCACTTGCCACTAATAAAGGATTTGTTGAGACTGGTCTTCTTGGTTCATTGGCTAAATTATGCAAATCCTCTTTGTCAAGATTTCTGTAAAGAGAGACTTCAATGAAGGGAACCACAAGCTCAGGTTTAAATGGTGGAGTATCTATCAGTTCCACTAAGATTGGAGAGATCTCTGGTGCCACATAATCTGGTGAGGAAGATGAGTGATGATTCATTTGATTGAAGTCATAAGCGTAATATTTGTTTTTGATCATCTTAGAAGATGAGGAGGATGCTGTTGAGCTCGATCTTCTGTTCTTTTTCATTAGTTGAGGGTTTGATAATGAGGTTTCTAAACCATTATTCCCACCATAAGAAGCAAATATTGAAGGAGATAATATGACCTCATCGTTGGAGGTGATCAGCTTTTTGGCGTTTAGGTCACCATATTCATCAAGAATAGCTCTTGATTTTATTGAATCAGCAACATAATCGAACAATATGACTGAAGATTTGTGAGTTGGATAGTATGTCTCCCTGAAGTATTTTGATTGAATGGCATTTGCGAGGGTTGATTTCCCTGTGGAAGGCCCACCCAACAGCACAAATTTCAAAGGAGACTCTGAGTTGATGACAGGTAGGGAAGTTGGCATTCAAGATATATGGGATTCTGAAGTTCTGTAAAGGATACTTGGACACAAGATGTATGGGAGAAACAGCAAGGTATTTATACAAAGATGAAGATGAATCAACAATTGAGACACGAAAGATTCTTTTCCAAATAAGACGGAATTTTTTTTTTTTGAAAGCACCGTTTTGGAGTTGCCATGGCAACAGCCACCAGGCGAATGTGTCAAACTGGTAGGGCATCTCCATTGGTGGTAACAGATCTGATATTATTGTGATGATGGATCAGATTATTAGCATGAACATTATCAGAGTGCTCAGTGGGCCATCTCCCTATCTTCAAACCACAAAGAATCGCTGGTACAAAGATGGAACGTCTACAAATTGGTAAAGTATGGCAGAGGCCGGTTCTTTCTGTTGTTATGAGTGGATTCAAATAAACAGGTTTGACGTGTTGAAATATTCTGTTAAAACTGCATGTCGAGTATTAGTTACCATGTGTTATCCAATTTGGCATCTTGATGAGATATTTATGCTTTTTCAATTTGTCTGTAACTTGTAGTCTGTAGTTCTTGAAGCAATCTTTTGTCATCTTTGCTACTTTTTTGTAGAGCCCATTAGCAGAAGCGCTAATGTCGGTCGACAAACTTCTTATATAAAGCAGCAGAAAAGTATTCAATTTGTCTTCAAGTCTTATTAAACACTCAAGTCATCATATCATTGAAGAATACAGATCAGTATTAAGAAAGAAAGTCAAATCATCAAATCATCAAATCATCCATACAAAAACAATGTTCAAGTCCAGAATTCTTAAGCAGGCAGCTTCATTTACTCTTAAACAGGGTGGAGGTAGAAGCAACCGCGTCAAACCAGAGATTATGTTGGTTCAGTCCAACCTCATCAAGATGCTTAAATCCAATCAATATTTGAAGGTGTTTGTCCGTCGTATTCCATATGTTGGTGGTTGGGCTGCCTCAATCGCTACAGTTATGGGGATGACAATTGCATTGGAGTATTTCTTCCGCTCAACTGCAGGGATGGATTGGTATGTAAAGCATGCCAGATTCCACACTAGACCACCTGCTCCATAAAGATGAGAATTAAGTGTGTGTTTGTGTTATTTCATGGTATATTTGAATACAGAGATTGTTATATAAAACACAGCTTCAGTAGTGGTAGTACCATTAGTTAGTTGTAACGGGCGACACGGGCGATCGCAGTACGGGCGACACGGCCAACACACTTCCAGGATTTACACTTGGCAGTATAACCAACTAGAAATGAATTCCTTCAAAATACGAAATTCAAACTTTCCTTCCTCAACCAAAACACAATCAACTAATTCATAAACAACACACTCACAATGACTCACACGGTGCCAATGTTCGAACAAAGGGTCTCCTTCAACAACCTACAGTCCTCTTCAGAAGACGCCTTCTCCGACCCAGACAGCCCACTTCACATCCCTCCACAATATCTACCCACTTTCAACCCTTCCTCAAAGTCACAAGAAGCACAACCAACTTCAACTTCAATAGCCACCAGGCGCAACTCCTCAACGACTCCAAGATCATTGGACCTCAACTTTGGATATGAGCCCATCACATCGTCGAAGCAGGACGTGCTCAAGGTCTTTGATTCCTTCAACCAGCTCACACCACATGCCAAGCAACAACAACAACAACAGCAGCAGCAGCAGCACAGCCAACATCAGGCCCCTAAAAAGAGACACTCCATTCCAAAGCTGCCTCCACCTCCTGACAGATCAATTTTGAAGGTCAATGATAACAACCTCCTCAACATCATCGACCACAATGCCATCAAGAACGACTCCATCTCTCTACCAGACAGCAATGACTTGGCCCCAGGCCATCCCGCACCAAGAAAGAAGTCAATTGTGGAGATGACAAACGAAGAATTGATTGCTCTAGATAAACAATACTCTTCTTCCCCTTCAGCAAGCAGCAATTTGATGAACTACAAGTTCGATGGTGATGCCTACCTACCTTCTGCCACCACTGCTGCTCCCATTTCCTCGTCTCAAGATTATATGAACTCGGACTATAACAAGAAGTTTAAATCAAGTAAAAATGTTGATAAACTAACTGGAAACTTTACCTCAAATGGTAAGGTAAAATCAATCAAAAGCTCTAACTCTCAATATGATATCAACAACAGCAATTCCTTTAAATCAATTTCTTTAGTATTGAATCATAAATCGTTGAATCAATTTGTTGAAGAGCATAATCCTGACCCATATCCTGATTCAAGTAGGATAAACAATCCAAACACTAAAAGAACTTCAATTACATCAATGAACAACAGCACCTCTTTCACAGCACCAGGATCTACTGCATCTTCATCATCAACGACAACAACGAAATGCAACCCTATAAGAAGTGAATTGATCTATAACTCAAGTTGTCTTCGTGAGATACTGATTTATATCAATGGAAGAGAGAATACTTGGCCTTCTATACCTTGGGCTGTTAAGAATTTTTTGAAGAATGGTGATAATGTTTCGATTGTTTGCCAAATACCCACCAAGTTACCTCTTGATTATAATGTCTTTGATGATGATTATGATAGCTTGGATGAAGATAATGGTGGTGATATCAAGAGTAAAGCCAAAGCAGCTAAATATTATTCAGATATTGAATATGAATTGATCATTCAAGATAAGATAAATAATATAAAAGACTATTTTATAAAGGTTTTAGATTATCAAAATAAGCTATCTTCAAATGAATTAATCATTTCATTGAAGATTGAATTCATAAAGGATGATAGCACTTCAAATCTTTTGATCAACCATTGCAACTATTCAAAGCCAAACTTTATAATATTGGCAAGTTCAATCACTAATCTAAACAAGGGGAAATTCTTGGATCATTCTACAATTAATAATAAATCAACGTCTACTGGTATTTATCCAATAGGCACTCCTCCTTCTACTACAGTTTCAAGTTATCACCCTCAACAACGTTTAAAATTACCTTATTTTGTCATTAAAAGATTGAACATTCCAACCATCATTGTATCTGATATATTTCTAGGAAAGAAATTGATGAAGTTTGACAAAAGTTTTGAAGAAGAGAAGAGTGTGAAGACAAGAGATCAATCATATTCAAGTCAAAGTGGCCATGTTGTTACTATCATGATTACAGATCACGATGAAGACCACGAAGAGGCTGTTTACAACAGTGATGATTCCAGCGATGAATCCATTGAATTGAAAAAAGTCAATACGGTCAATGACACTGTTGATGTTGAAGATTCTTTCTTGTATGAGATTTTGAGACAAACTGATCTTTTTAATGAGGAAGTTGCAAAATCAATAAGTGAAAGGGAAAGGGAAATGGTTGAAACGATAAAGAACGATGAAGATCATGCCGTTTACGAACCAGAAGACTACTTCCCAGCACATACTGCTTCTAATGATTTCAAGTCCAGTTTGAAGATTACATTTGATGAAACTGATCTATCTGCGAGACCAAGAAGAAGAAGACAAAGTGACAATTCAACATTATCTCCAAGCTCATATTCAAGAAGAGGATCAGCTTCTAGTACAACTGGTGGTGGCACCGGAAGTACCAGTATTTATAAGGTAAGATCATTACTAGAACCAGCACCTCCAATCAAGCCATCAATAAGTTCTTCCAGCTCCAACAGTCCCTTTGGCTCAGTCAATAAGATACAGAGATCGAAATCAAACCTATTGCCACCCTTGTCGAAGAGTTCTACAGGTTCATCCTCATCTTCCGCATCAGATAACAAGAAGAACGACAAGAAGAAGTCTGTGTGGTCCAAACTGGGGTTCAAGAAGTAGTTTGAAGTGTATACAGTTTCCATTAGTCATAGACTCATAGACTCATGTTGAGCCACAGTTATTTTCTGGTGTTCAGGTGTAGGATCAAGTCATTTTTGCGGGGTGGCCGAGCAACGAGTGTCACAAACACGCATCGCAGCCAAAATGGGTCATATCGTCATTTCGTCATATCTGGCCATCGATAAGAAATTGAGTGATCTCTTAAGCTGATCTGGGAGTGGATTATAAATACAGGGAAATATCTCCCAGATACAAGGTCTTATGTTCTTCTTCTTCCATTACCCAACAATAACTTCCTCATCATGTCTTCTCTATTCGCTAGCTCATCACTCAAATACGGTATCTTTGGCTTTGTAGCTGGTGCTTCCTTACCAATTCTTTTCACCAATCTATACCTCATTCCAATCAAAATATCAAAGGAGCAAAGAGAGATCAAGTTTCTTAAAAACTCGCTGAAATTTATGGATTTACAACTAATGAACATAGACCATGCTAATGCTAAGGAGCCTGTCTCAGAAATAACCAACAATATCAGTAATAAATTGATTAATGATATTGATACTAGAGAATTGGATTCATTTAGGGACGGTCTTTATTGGGCCGGATTTTGAATCCTTTGTTCTTTACTTCATGATTCATAAACATTCAAAAGAAGCTGGTCTCCTTTAGAGGTATCATCATAATCATTTCCTCCTAGATTGCTGCATCAGTACTCTAGGCTTCTTGTTTCAGCTTAAGGGGAAATATTTCCTGGCTTCATATATTCTATTAGTACAATTGTGCTACACCCTTCGTCATTTCGTCATACCTTGGAGTTCTTATCGTTAGGATTAGATTATTCATTTATATCATGCTTTGTTAATTACGGTCAATGTATAACTATAATATAAATGCAAATGTTTTCATTGACGTAACTTCATCTACAGCCAACTTGGATTTGGTGGTAAAACACTTCTCTATATTCAATCATTAATTATTATCATCAAAATTATATTTCATTTCCTACCATGTCTTTCTTTAACGTTTGCTGCTAATCTTCTCAACTCTAAAATACTTTTTGGAATATTAGACTCTTCTTCTTCTTCCTCTGTAACTTCTTTAACTTTATCATCAAATTTGTTACTACTTTTACTTTCAGTAAAATCTGAAACAACCTGGGCATATGATTTAGGCTTTGAAAAAATTGGGGTTAAGCTTGAGTTGTTAGCAAATGTGATATTGGATAGGTTTGATATCTGACTTGAGTTCACACTATCATTCGAAAATGAAGGTGTTTGTAAAAGATCGCTGGACTTTGGTCTTGGTGTGTTATATATCTCAAATTTCTTATTATTAAAAATCCCATGATTACCACCACCAGCACCATTGTTGAAAAGCTTTTGAGTTTTGAACAAGTCCTGCTTTTGAATGAGTGATACACCAGTTGTTGACGAAGATGAAGAAGACGAAGAAGATGACGATGACGATGAATGAAGTCGATGAATCTTCTTACCCTTTGGTGAAGCTTCAATATGCTGCTGTAACTGTTGGAATATTCTCTGTTGCTTTTTCAAGTCATCTTTTGAAAGAATTATATCATCATTCTTGAAATTGTCATTCAAAACGGTTAACTTTTTCTTAAAAGCCTTTTTATTATTATTTTCTTCAATAACTGGTATCTTGAACCTATTACTAGCTTTGAGCATTCCATTTTGAGGTTTGTCATATCTTAAATTATATTCACCCTTGGCAGTTAAACCAAATTTTTTACCTAAAGAATCAATAGAGTCTTGTAAAATATGCCCATCATTCAAAGATTTCAAATCCATTTTGATAACTCTAACATCTAACAGGAAGCCAAATTTCCTTCTGAAATCTGATAACCCAAACTCTTTTAAAATATCCAAGCTGCCCAAATTACTACTTGAGTTCTGTGATGAGCTCAGTTTGTTATCAATCTCCCAATAGACAATTAGTATTTCAAATTTGAAATTTGTATTCAGTGATATCCCATTGATCAACTCTTTTAAAACAACGCTCTGTTTCTTGATGTCATTAAATCCATCACAATTGAATATCAACACGTTTATATTACTGAAGTTTTGAGGATTGATCTCATCAGTCACAACCACCTTAAAATCTATACTCCCATGTTGATTGATGGTTTTTACTAGCTGGTCCTCTAATTGAAATTTTCTTCTCAAGAACTTGGAGATGGTGGAATCATAATCCTTCAGAAAGATTAACATTTCAAAATTATCTTTATTATTGAAACTCAATGAAGACGAAGAAGAAGTATGAAGATTATCTAATAGTGATCTGAATTGTATTGGTCCTAAATCTGGTGCCACATGTACCGAAGTATTATGATCATGTGAAGATCCAGATGATACTGATCTGACTCTCTTTCTCTTAATGATCTTAGGCAATCCAAAGTTTTTAGATGCTTCAAGAAATTCATCCCTTTTTCTCTTTTTAATAGCCAATTGCAACTGAATTCTATCACTGACCACCTTGATTTTTTCGATTGATGCCTTCTTCAGTTGCTTATTTCTAAAGTTGCCAGCCATGATATTCAGAGATTCAAAGTATACCATTTCACTAATAAATGCATTGTATAAACCTTCACTCAGCGAACTCACTAACATTTTTTTCTCCTGGATCGATCTAATTCGTCTTTCAACTAATGGCTTGATGATGCTGTTAACTTCAGACTTAACAGTTGAGTTGATCATGCTTTTCATTATTGAATCACTAAGATTATTGATGATTGAAATCTTCTGCTGTCTCTTTTCCTCTTTCCTTATTATCAACTGCTCTCTCATCTCTTCGATTTTCTTAGCTTCTTCAAGTTTCTTCATCTTTTCTTGTTGAGCCTTGATCTTTAGTAGTTCCTCCTCTTTTTTTATTCTCTCAGCTTTCAATCTTTCAGTTTCAAGTCTTTCTTCTTCCTTTTTCAAATCCTTCATGTTTGAATTGTTCAATGACTGGTCAGTTGCAGTCAAATTCGAAGACGGGGCAGGTGTTGGGAATGAAAAGCTGAAAGGGGAGTTGCCAACTGTAGTATTAGAAACATCAGGAACGTTGACAGGAACCACAGATGGGAATACTGCTGTGCTACCAAAGTTAAAGATAGATGATGTAGTAGCAGGCTGGTTGAATGTCTGAGTGGGAAATAGTGGATTTTCAGTCTGCTGCCTTATAATTTGTCGCTGATCAGTGACTGGAAACTTTAGATCAAGATTTGGTATCCCCGAGCATATCAAACTCTTTAGCGAGTTGATTTTGGAGTCATGTCTTAGTATAAATGATTGTGCAAGTGGCTTTTGATCAGGGATCAAATGCGAGTTATAACGCAAGGACGTAATGTCGATAAACTTTGTGTTTGATGATGGGGATGAAGATATCTTGATAGAATAATGATTGCAAAAATTCAATAAATCTTGTTCGTCATTAAATGCTAATGAGCGAACAGTATAATCAACTGGGAATGGCTTTGTGCTTTTATTGAAGGATCTTTTCATTGATAGCAAACTGTAAAATCTGATTTCGTTCAAATGTATCTCAAGCATGTAAGAAAAGAGGATAGGAATTTCTCCATCATTAATTAACTGGAAGAATTTTGTAAAGAGATTGATTCCATTTTCAATCTTCTGAAAACCACGTTCCACAATATTTGTCTGAACCAGACCTCTCAATCTCAAAGCTATTTGCACGAATTTATTTTGAATGATAGAATCAGGTAAACTTTGAATTTCTCTTTCCAACTCAGGATCTCTCAATTGACTTAAAAGATAGTAAGCTCTGAATTCAGCTTCATTTGGAGCTTGTACACCTCTTGATCTGTACTCCGCGTATATCTCAGATAATGTCTTAAGAGCCTTGTTCATCTGCTCCAGTTCTTGTTGCTGAGAATACTCAGTGTTTGTCTTTGCCATAATATGTAGCGTCAAAATATGGATTCTTACAATTCTTTCATTACACTCAACAGCTTCAGGACCGGAGTAATTCTGATAAGTAAAATCTTGACGAATTGATCTTGTTCTATCCCAAATAAAGGATTGAGTATCTGGAAGTTTATCCATAAGATTATCCATAACATAATCCAAAGTACTCAGCAGTATATGAGGAGGTCTAACATCAGATGGTAATGGAGGAGGCTGACCTGCAGCTGGTCTTGAAAAAGCTTTGATCGCTCTTGCTGGTGAGATCTTATTTGTATTAGAGTCTCTTTCATATTTACGCACATCATTTTCGACAAATCTTCTTACTCGTTCATAAACAGGGCACATTTCAAAACAGGTACCCTGAAAGGAAATAGCATCTTCTAATGTCTTTCTTGTATCTTCTTTGTCGACAAGGCCTTTCTGTTCCATTTGTTTTCTTTCAATATCTCTCATTTTTTGTAGTTCTTCATAGATGGATGTTAAATCATTTGCTTGGCTCTCAAGTTGTTTCATTCTGTTTTGATTAGACAAATCCCATGGATCTTGTACATTTAAATCTTCCTTTAGTTTTGGAGGCTGAAATATCAAAAACTTTGGCAATGGTCTTTCAAGTTTGGGCTGAGATGAGAATTTTTGAACTTGATTTGGTTGAGTAATCAGTGGTCCTATTATATCGTTAAATTTTGATTCTGTTGCTGTGGATGTTGCAGCTGATGATTGTTTTGAATTTGTGGATGGAGATAAAGATGTAGGTAAAAGCGAACCAAAAGAAGCAACTGGTTTTGAAGGCCTCTGAGCTCTTCTATCAGGATTGTTGTTGTTCCTTGGATAGTTGTTTTTGTTATTGTTATTGTTACCACCATCATTGTTGTTGTTGTTGTTTCCCTTCTGGGGCCTTCTCTTCTGGAACGTATTTTTGCTTGAGAAGCCACCGCCATCACTTCTTCTCTCCTGTTGAGCGTTGCCATTAGCACCAACGTTGAATGCTAACATGCTGCTCCTTCGATTTCAGCGGTATATCCTCTTTATAAGTATTGGCAACTCTCTCAACTCTTCGCCCAAAATCGAAAAACAAAAAACGAAGAGAAAACATCCAAACACCAAAAATTTAGGCGTATTTTTTGACAATTTGCTGGTGCTTTTTCTCTTTAAAGAGCTCCATTACACGCCCTATCAGCCAGAATTTGTTCATCGATGAGTGACTCAGAGTCCATACAGACCTCAAGGGGCAAAGAGAGTGCTAATGCAGTGCCTCTGTTGAAAAACCCACAACCTTCTGAGCTTGAGAGCCAGAAAGAAAAGATGATTCCCGCGCTCTCTTCAACAACAGCCATCACGACTACTTCAGCTGCTGCTGTTGCGTTGATGAAGAAAAACAACAGACCTCTGTTCTCCAGATCAGCTACTAAAGAGGTGGTATCCAAATCTTTGAATAACGAGAAGAGTGTCATTGTGGAAACCGAAACTGTCGAGGCCCCAGCTGCCACACCGGTCACGTTACCAATACTGCCTTCAACCGCTATAATCACCAACACCATCAACAATATCAACGACAGTACAGTCGACCATCTTTCTTATGCTCTTGGAGGAGATAAAGGTACATTTATAGCGAATTCTGAGTTGTCTTCCTCCTCGAGATTGAATCCAAATACGGCTTCTGCCATTGAAGATAAATCTCATCAAAGTGACTCAACAATCAATCAAGTATTTAACACAGATATTCCTCCAAATTCAACCAACATATTGTCCATAGCGAAAAGCAGGATAAGGAATATTGATGGGAATGGCCTATTGATTGACAACAAGTTACTGACGACAAATACAGCAACTACCTCACTCACAAATCCCACATCTAACATTGATAATATAACTGACGAAGCCCATAATCCTTATATTGACATGCGAACTAAGTCTAATGACATTAATGAAGAGTTTGCTGATGTCAAAAGCGTGAAAATTACTAGTGAAATCAATAAACCAGAAGAAAAGGATGATGTGGACTCTTTGAATATAGATGCGTCAAGCATAAATGAATCAATAAGAACCCACAACATGAAGAAGCCTGCCGATAGACAGCACTCTAATAAAATATCAAAGACTTCAGCAGTTTCAGCTAGCAACAACACTGATGCCGCTGTATTGGCTGCTAAAGATTTCAATCAAGAGGAGACATTTGTCTACGAGAGCACCTTGGATACTCCAAACTCTAACACAAATTCCATAATTGCAACTTCAAATCCACAAGAAAAGACAAATAACCTGATAGCAACGTCTTCAGCCTCGTCTTCAACAACAGCAAATCCATTGGTACTTCGGAAAATCTCACAAAGAAATGTCAGTCTTCCCCCATCTGTACTCAATACTTTTAGCAATAACAATAACACCATCAGTTCACAACAGCACATACACCCACATCCTATCAGAAACGATGACATTCTAGAAACGGATGATACACCAAGTCATATCACTAATGCAAACAATATTAATAGTAATATCAAAATGGAGTCCAATAATGATAACGTAAACCAAGACAACAGATCAATCACAGCATCATCTAACAAGACATCAATCAAATACAATATTGAAGCAAATAATAGAAAGACAAGTTCAGCAAGTCTCAATAAGTTGATATCATCTAATATAGTTCCCAGATCACAAAATCAATTACGAGTCAAGGGTTCTAAAATATTCAATTTGGATGGTAAGCCATTGACCAAAGCTACAGCCGATGGCAGCAACATGAGTACGAGTGAAGGAAATGAAGATCATCAAACAGATATATCTTCAGTTAGTGATGGTAATCAAATGAACGATGACGAGCTCGAACATTCTTCAACACAACAATACAATAGCGACAATTTTTCAGATATCAACACAACGAAGAAGAGAGATAGCCCTCATGAGCTCTATAGTCAAAATCCCAATTCTTACGATAGGGAATATCAGACACGTCATTCTTATGGTATGATTGGAGATTCAAATTCGATAAAGAGTCTAAGAAGTACTGATACTAATCTGGAAACTAGAGCTAGTGTGTATGGTGCAGATGATGAACAAGATGATAACTACGATGCCATTGAGGAAGAGGAAGAAGAGGAGATGGGTGAAGATGCTACTATTACAGAGCATGATTCTAATCTTGGTGGAAACCGTATCTACAATTTTGCTGGTCATCCAGTTGATGAGCTGACCCCCTTGAGAAACTCGACAATGCCAATTCGCGAAGCAATATCTGATGGAAATTTACGAAGATTCTCTCAGACAAACTACGGATCCTACAGTCTCAACCAGGGAAGCCCTAATCATCCAGAATACTTCAGAAATAACAATGATATTCCCAATAATAATAGCAATAATATTCATAATAGTGGATTGAAAAGAATGGGCTCAAGATTTGTGAGAAATAACAACAGAAGAAAATCATCTCAACTGCCATTGGATTATTCGCCTCATAACTTTTATAATGACTACAATGTACACAAAAGTTCTAGTGTTCAATATTTAAAGACCATTGTTTACTTTTGCATATTAGTTTTGGCATTGCTTACATTTGGATTTATGGCTGGGTTTTTATTGGCAGCTACCAAAGATCTCCAAAATGTTCAAGTTACTGAGATTAATGATGTCTTGGCTTCTTATGATGAACTTGTGTTTGATTTTGTCGTACAGGCCTTCAACCCTGGTGTCATAAGTGTTGAGATTACAGATGTTGAAATTGATATATTCGCTAAGTCATCACATGTTGATATTGCGTTGAAACCAGAATATTTTCAAGATACAGCTCCAAGTCATATTATGTTATTGGGTACTGTCACAACTTTAGAGATTCCATTGGAGTTTGTGGGTGGGTTTTTTAATAGAGATTTTTCAGATTCAACAAGCACAATGAAATTGCTACATCCAGGCGAGAATGCAACTGAAACATCAAGCTCGAATTACAACAATAAGATTGATGACGATTCAGAACAATGGAAGAACATTATCGATTATCCGTTTGAGTTGATCATAAGAGGAAGTTTGAAATATACCCTACCCTTATTCCGCACTGAAAGAATGGTATCTGTTACTAAAACTGTTCTTGTTACCCCGGAAGATTGAAATTCAACCAGTGTATGATTTCCACCATTTTTTTAGAAATTCAATTAATGTATTTTAATGCCCATGTTTCCTTGATACTCAATGTTAAAATAAATTCATTATCATATACTTGAAAGATCCTATTTACAAATCTATTTCTTCTCTTTTAAAGTAAATTTAAAAAACGCTTTGTTTCCCCCCTTCCTTTCTTCTTAAATCATAGAAGTTGTCTATCCAAAGACATACCTGGAATCAAAGTCTTGCTATCATCAGCCTTGATAACGAAAGATCTTATGACACGAGGATCATTTCTCAGAGTTCGTAGAATTTCAGTTTGAACTGGAGCACTGGAATCAAATAGCATAACGAATCTATGACCTTGAAAATTACGTTGACGATGATTTCTCATTATATATGGTAGTAAGTTGGTTCCAAGTGATCTTATTTCTCTTACAACACCTCTATTCTGGACAATCAATCTACCAACTGTAGTGGCAACTCTAATTCGAATGAGGTCATGGTTAGTATGTGTGTTCAAGTTAAAAAATTTCTGGTTGTGTTTCTTGTGGAAATTGTGTAGGGTGGAAAATAATATACTAACTCTTTGGCTTCTAATGTGTGTAGTACTGGGTTAGAGACACGGATTGTGGCAACGAGTTCGTAAAGCATGATGTGTGATGGATGTTTGGATCTGACTGCGCTCTTCTCTTAAGATGGTTGAGTATCGAGAGTTATTCTTTTTTTTTTCAAATATTTGTTAAATCCGGGTAAAAACTTTAAATTTAAGATTGCGGGTAACTACTAAAATTTGATGGAATACATAAATCACTTTGGCTCCAAGTTATAACAAGCAAGCAAGCAAGCAAGTATGTATTGGTTTATTTGATATATGATAAGTACTTGCTGTAATACCGTTCAATTATATTCAGACTTGTTCTCCATTGGCAAGATCTGAAAATCGTTAAGTTCAAGAGTAGTCCCCCGTTAAACAGATTCTCCTATAGTAGTTTAATCTCTGAGTTCCATTCATCTGGCTGGTCCAGTATCGATTCAAAAAGTGTTTCTGGGATAAAAGAGTGATAGTGCTCATAATGAGCCATCAGTTCTGCCCCATTCGAGTATGTCGGTGCCAGCCCACAGTCAGGCTCTTTACAACGTAGCACCGACCAATTGTTAAGCTCACCAGCCTGCCGTGGACTCGATGAAGAGAAGTCTATGTTATGTATGAATTCATTGATGTGCTGCTCTGGTGTCACCAGCTCGCTGAAGATGTGGTCCTGTAGCATGTGGTTAGAGAGTTCCTTCTCGCTTTCGAACACACATCTCGTCTCAGGAAGTATGTGGAAATAAGGACACCTATATGTGAGTTTTCCAGTTGGACTCACACTGCTATCTGATTCCCGACTGTCAAAGTTAGTTGATGTAGCCACTGATGGTGGATCTGATGATGAGCTTTCTGTGGGTGTTTCTTGAGATTGAGATTTCAAATGTGTCCTCAAGTGTCTCTTTAATTGCTGATTTGTGGCGAAGCCCTTAGAGCACTCACTGCACTTCAGTGGTTTCTCAGATGGTGCACAATGTGTGTATTGATGTACTCTCAGATGAGACTGTCTCAAGAAGGTCTTGCCACAATCTACTTCAGAACATTGGAAGGGTCTGTCATCCACATGTGAACGTTTGTGTTGGTATAATAAGCAAGGTCTGGAGTATGCAGCTGAGCAATTCTCCTCATCACACAGGTATTTCTTCTGTCTATCTTTCTCCCTCATTGTGATAGGTCTATGTTGTAACTGTAACTGTAACTGTAACTGTGACTACTATGTGATCATAAATATTGAAGAAGATGAACAATCTTGAATTAGTCAAGTCAAAGTTTCGAAAAACATCTCTACACCACAGCCAATCTGAATACAGATCCTACTACCGTACTAATCTTGTTTAATCTCAACTAGTCTTACCATATAAATATGTTTTTTATATATGTTACTGTTTACACATGGTTAAAGGTTGAAGAACAAAACTCTTGCTAGCCGATCACTCGTGATCAATTGGCGAATCTTTTAATGATTTCTTGAGCTAATTCATTGACATGTGTATCCAAAGCGAAATGACCAGTATCATAAAAAACAATCCTGATATCCTTCACATCTTTCTTGTAGGATTCAGCACCTTCCTTATTGAATATGATATCATTAGCACCCCAAACAGATAATACTGGGATCCTGGAATTTCTGAAATATTGCTGGAACTCAGGGTATAACTTGATGTTGTTTTGATAGTTATAGAACAGACCAAGTTGAATAGTTACCTGGCCAGGTTTAATTGTCAAAAATTGATCTAATGATGGACCAACAGGATCAATTAGTTCAGTATCTTTCACACCAGTTTAATATTGAGAAGTAACATTGGCTGGATCCTCAATGAATTTTGAGAGCGGATCAACAAAAGATGAATCATTGGCATTACCAGAAGCCCAATATTGTTTCAATGGACCCCAAAATCTATCATCGATACCAGCTTCATATGCATTCCCATTTTGAGTAATGATACCTTGGATTTTGTTTGGGTGTCTTAATGCCAGTCTGAATGCGATTGGCGCACCATAATCAAAGATATAGACATAAAACTTATCAAAGTTAACAAGATCAACAAATTCTTCAATACTGTTTGTCAAGTTATTAAAGTCATATTTGTAATCCTTTTTGACCACCTTAGTGAATCCAAATCCTGGGATATCTGGTGCTATGATATGGAAATCTTGAGACAACAATGGGATCAAATTTCTGAACATATGCGATGAGGTTGGATAACCATGCAGCAGTAAGAGCTTGGTTTATTATGAGAACCTGCTTGTCTATAGAAGATCTTGGTCTCATCTAATAAAGTAATGTGATTTATAGTAGCTGTCATTTTGAATGTCGGTAGATCATAGCAACTTTACCAGATAATCAGCAGAGATATAATCGTATTTATACAAAACCAAGTCCACGCCTCGATATCCATAATTTGTAATCAATGATCATCAAATATCTCATTTAGTATAAGAGGGAGTCGATCATACCAGTTTGATGTTGTGGTTGTTCATTATGTTAAGCTCTTAGCTGGTTGATTATTCTCATGGTGGGTGCTAATCAGATAATCTGGGGGCTCCAATCATCTCGTTTCCATAGCAACAACCAAACGTCCTAGTTTTACAAAATACATAGTTCAAGGTTAAGTGGGTCATTATCATCATCAAATTAATCTCATAAAAAATGGGTTATATACAATGTTCTCCTCTTCTTATTTATAATTACTTGGATAATGGAAATCACTGATTTCATAGAAGTTTTCCTTGATACTTCTGATTGAAACAAATCTTGATAAAATGTTACCAGAACCAGCCTTATCGTTAGTACCACTAGCTCTAGCACCACCAAACCATTGTTGACCCACTACAGCACCAGTGGACTTATCATTGATATAGAAGTTACCAGCAGTATAACGCAAACCTTCTTCAGCTTCTCTAATGGCATCACGATTTCTTGCAAATACTGAACCAGTCAAACCATATGGAGTACTACCATCAATCTTCTTGATAATGGATGAATAATCTGAATCCTCATAGACAAATGTTGTCAATAATGGACCGAAAAATTCTGTCTTTAAATATGGATGATCTGGGTTTGTTGTTTGAATAACAGTTGGTTCAATATAGTAACCTAATGATTTTTCATATCTACCACCACAAACAATAGTCAATTCTGGGTCCTTCTTGGCAGCTTCAATGGCTTCAGTAACCTTGTTGAAACTTTCTTCATGAATAACAGGTCCCATGAATCCGCTAAGACCTTCATGTGATGATGTATTTACTGGCTTAACTTGTGATATGTTTTCAACCAAGACACCTTTGAAATCATCCCAAATAGATTTGGCCACATATAATCTTGATGTAGCAGAACATTTTTGACCTTGGTATTCAAAGGCACCACGTAAAGTGGATAATGCAGCATGTGTAACAGATGCAGAAGGATGAACCAAATGGAAATTCTTACCACCAGTCTCACCAACAATTCTTGGAAAATCTCTATAAACATCTTTTGAGACATTATCAGATATCTTCTTGTATAAATCTTTGAATACTCTTGTTGAACCAGTGAAATGTAATGCAGAAAATTCGGAATCTGATAAGACAACATCTGTAACCATATTTGGTTCACCTGGAACGAAATTGATAACACCTGCTGGTAATCCAGCCTCTTCTAAAATGGTCAATAAGATATAATTTGAAAGAGCAGCAGTCTTTGATGGTTTCCAAACAACAGTGTTACCCATTAAGGCTGGAGCACCGACCAAGTTGGCAGCAATTGCAGTAAAGTTGAATGGAGTAACTGCATAGACAAAACCTTCCAATGGTCTATATTCAGCCTTGTTCCAAACACCTGGACTTGTTTCAGCTGGTTGTTGACTATATAATTCTTGAGCATATTTCACGTTGAATTTGAAGAAATCAATCAATTCAGCAACACAATCAATCTCAGCTTGATAAACATTTTTACCTTGACCCAACATTGTGGCAGCTAACATATCATGACGATATTTTGTACTAATCAAATCAGCAGCCTTCAAGAAGATGGCTGCTCTATCACTGAAAGGAGTATTCATCCATTTTTGCTTTGCTGATTTGGCAGCTTCAATAGCTTTGTTGATATCTTCTTTATTAGCTTGAGTAACATTAGCTAGTTCTTGGGAAATCTTTGCTGGGTTGATCTGGGGAACAACTTCTCTCTCTGTACCTTTCCCATAAATTCTTTCACCATTAATGACTAAAGGTATATCCAGTGAGCCATGATCTGTGAATCTCAAAAGAGCAGCTCTCAATAGATCCCAATCAACATTATCATTTTTGGAGAATGATTTAATTGGTTCATTGGTGATTTTTGGGATTTGTGGATAAGAAAGTTGTGCCACTGATCTCTTTTGAAAAATGGTGTTTCTTGACAATGGTTGTTTGGCAGCAATTGTTGCAGTTGACCTTAGCAAGTCTTTGACTAAACTTTTGTTGATTGAACTTCTGATACGAACTGAATACATCTCTTTTGTTATATGACTCTTGTCTATTGAATTGGACAACTCACAAATTTTCATCAGACAATCACTGACTTTATATACTTTTTACTGTCGTCGCCCCAATTTGCCAAATCAGCTCGGACAATCGCGGGACACGGATTCCTCGAAAGCCTTTGCTCAGATTTGAATGGGAGAAAACAACTACGATGGGCGAGGTAGAAACATCCAAACACCACATAGTTAATCTATACAGAGCTGGAAAAGATCTTGGAGTCTTCTCCTTCCAGTTCCTCATTTGTCTTTACCCGTAAACTTATAACATAGGCTCCAATAGCTGCTAACCCACCAAACCTAAAAACCCAACCCAAACTATCATCATATTTTGTATGATCATCTGGTGATTTTGATGATAATAATTCAAATAGTAAACTACTGAACAATGAACTAATCACTTGGGGAGCTGCCACAGAGAAATTATGAATACCCAAAATGATTCCAGCCTCATGTCCATAATTTTCATATCTACCAGCAAGCATTTCATCGATTTTGACGGTGTTAGCACTAGAGTCAGCAGTACCATCCGTAGTTCTAGTATTAGTATCACCATCATGTGTAGATCTATTTCTAAGAGAATAATGTTCAATTTTGGTTTTAATTTCTTTGATTCTTGAGATTTCTTCAGATATTAAGACGAATGGTGCCCATAATGCATTACCCCAAGTGATACCTAAGAATCCAAACAATATAACAGCACCTATTGATGATCTAATAAAAAATGTACAAAACATACAGATTATGAATAAGAGATGTGACAGATACCATGATCTTCTAACTGTTAACCACCAAGTGAAATTGGTTCTAAATTGTATCAATGCATTGTTTAAAAATTGAATTGGAATTGAAGCAATCTCATTGATTGGTGGTAATGCATCTTCTTCACAAATTGATTGAGTAGAATCTTGAATTTTCTTTTGTTCAATTGGTTGAACTAATAATGGTAAAATCAAATCAGTAATAAACGAAATTATCGAATGTAATAATAATGCTAATGCACCTCTTCTTGTACTTCTTTCTTGTAATTGTTGTAATTCTGATTGTGATAATGGTGGTAATGAAGAATCTCTATCTTTATAGAATTCATACTTATATAATTCACCGACATATGTTGTTGTATAGAATAGCATTGGGAAATAACCAATCCATGCAAAGAATTCAACAAGACAAACGATTTTAACTTGAGGTGGTAGTCTATAGATACTATGACAAGTTTGTTTATAAAGAGATTCAACAATCGACCAACATGATGCTAAAATACCAACGTTATTGTCATCATTGGAAGAAGTTTCAATACCTAATGCTTTCAATCTTTGTAAACTTTTCTTTCTTTCAGCAATTATAACTATGTCAGTTGTCGGATCACGTTCTTTGATGTATGATAATGAAACAATACAAGATAATATCAAGACAATAATGGCAATGGTAGCCAATACTTTAAATTGAGTATTACCAAGATATGGGAATATGGAAACTAAATTGATTGAACCTAGAAAGTAACCAATTATGTTGAAACCACCAATCATTATGGCCGCCATTGCATTTGCCAATTGTTGTTGATGAGTAGCAACATTATCCACAATAAATGCTCTTGAAGCAGCTTGAATGGCACTGATGGAAAAATCCAGGAGATAAACACCCAATGATGCGAATGGGATTGTTGTTTTCTTTATGGTGTTGAAATCGCTTCCACTTGGGAAAAATAGTGATACTAAATCAACAGAATAACTTAGGAATAAAAGAGAAAAACAAGTAGCAATACAACCACCAATGATAAATGGTCTTCTTCTACCGGAATTATTTTGTGAGTTGTCACTAAATATTCCAATTATTGGTTGACCTAATGAACCACTTAATGGACCAGCAATCCAAATCAATGCTAATATTGTCTTTGAAACACCTAATGATAATAGAAAGGGAGTGCCCTCTGAGAATTCAGTACACCAAGATAATTGTAGACCACCGACAATGATGCTTAGCAATACAATGTATAGAGTTGATCTATGTGGATTGATTGAATCTGCCAATGAAGCCAGGTTAGCAGTTGAAGGAATTGAAATGGAGTTTGATGAACAGCTTGCAGTTGTTGATGTTTCTTGGAATGTGTCAGGGGGTGGCTGCTGATCTTGAGGAGAGAGCAAAGGCTGGGTGTAGTGCTCATCGTTGTGGTTGTATGCCTTGGGTACATTAGTTGTGCTCATCTCGGGTTATGTTTGATATCTTATGATTTAAACTGATAATAGAAATGTCAAGCAATGGTTTTGTTACTGTTGTTTGGAGCTTGTGATGTTTATTTAAATATTTTGGAGAAACAGTGGAGACAATTTGTGGGTCTAGGCTCAAGTCCCAAATGCTCAAAAAAGGGTCTGATCTTAAAGTCTACCCAAAGAAGTCCACAGTAACATTAACTTCGTACGCAGTTTTATTGTTTATGGAGTTGATGCTTGAAAAGAATCTTATCTTGAAGTATATTATATAAGGCTTAATTACATGCCAATTATTTATACTCATACTCATAGCAAGTGTGAAATATGAATCTCGGAAGTGAGTTGTTTTCATTTACAAATCAGTGACTTGACAGCTCTTAATTACATATATTTCAGCAGTATTTGGTAGTGCAACGTTACACAGAACTAGAACTTATATTGCTACATATTATAAAGATAGACATTAATAGCATCTCTTAACATATTTCAGCGTTCATAGTGATGAATATCCATCTGTTCAGTGTCTAGTGTTCAGTGGCAAAAAGGTACTTTAAATCTTTGAATGGTTGAAATAATGAAGGAGAAGTCGGAATTCTTGAAAATAAACCGGAATTCCCGATTTGGATATTTTTCAGTCTTTTTGGTATACTCTTCTAGTTGCAACTTGCAAGTTCAGCTTGATAATCCATAAATGTTTGTTATAACTTATAGCTGCTGAATTGTGCTGCTATGGTGTTGTGCTATTGGCCAGGAACATTCGGATATAGCTGGAGTGAGTGGCCTCGAGGGTGTCTGGGTTTGCGGTTTCCTGTTTAGCTGTTTAGAGTCGAACTAGTGCGATTCATTATGGACTATTTGGCTCAAGGATTTGGCTGGAATGCTGACATTGCTGAAGAGATGAATCATGAGATGATGAGAAACAATGAGAAGACGAGCAAAATACCAAGCGAGTAGAGACTAGAGAGAGCTGATCAATATTAGCATTAACATTAACATTAACAGTAACTCATGATGTTGCAATACTGATTTATATCACAACAAGAATACAATATTTGTCTATTCTATTTTGACCATTTCAGGATTTGCTTATTTGAATGTTTAATCATTATTTAATTTGGCTAAGTATTAGTTATATATGGCACCGGATATTGGAGGCGGTTGACTGTTTACATACTAATATTCATTATTGTTGGTTTGTTCAATGTTGACTAGCTGAATCCAGGTACCGTGGTATGTCTCTCATGCTAAATGGTAAGATAGCACACTATAGTCAACTAATTATGAACTAAATGGGTTACAACAAGTTATGCGAAGAAACCCAGTTAATAACTATAAAAGGGACCATTTAGACCATGAAAGTGCTGCTGCTGTTTATCATTCTAATCATAATCATTTCAAAACACAAGAAATCAAGCCAAAGATGAAGTCCTTCGTTGCTCTTGTTGCTGTTTCTTCAATGTTGATGCTCTATTGCAATGCCCAAACATCAACCTCAACTTACTACTACACCCAGACAGAGACAAAGGCCATCAAGACCATCACCTCAACAGTCTACTGCACCGACACAACTACAACAACAACAGATGCCAATATATACAGTTCAGTCGTCAATGATGAAATCAAGGAAATCGCTGCTGAGTATTATGAAGCATATCATAATCAAACTTGTTACTGGTCAAGTGAACAGTTATATCAACATATGTTGGTCTTTGGTTCAGCTTTTGAATATCCTGGTAATGCCGTTGAAGCTAAAACAATCAATTCAACTTTATTTGCTGAAGATGTCGTTGGTAGAATCGATGTCACAAGAGATTTCGTTGGTAGAGAATTAAACACTGAATATTTATTTGGTTTATTTGCTGCTGTTGCCAACAATACTTTCACTAATATCTTACCTTATGCCACTTCTGCTCAAGTTTATGAATTTGTTGCTGGTTGTAATGAATATACCTTTTCTGTTGTTTGGAATGCTACTTGGCCATTAATTGATGATGCAAATATTCCATATGATATTAATGTTTGGTTTAAATTAAATGAAAACTTTGAATTGGTTCAATATGATATCAAATTTAAAACTTTTTCAAGAGTATTTGATATGGTTAAAGTTTTAGTTTATGAAAAAATGACTGGTGAATCTTTAAGTGATGACACTTTAGATATAACAAGTGATCAAGAAGATGTCATTAAATATCCATTCGTTCAATCAATTTGTAAAGTTCATGAAGATTATTGTATGGGTGAATCTTATCAACAATATGATTCAACAGAAGATTGTGAATCTTTCTTAAATTCAACTCCTTTTGGTAAAAGTTGGGAAGGTGGTAGAAATACTGTCTTTTGTAGATCTGTTCATCAAAATATGTTAAGTTTTAGACCAAGTGTTCATTGTCCTCATATTGGTCCAACTGGTGGTGGAATGTGTACTAATGAAGATTTAACTTATGATGATCAATTATATTCATTTAAAAACTTTGAAGAATCATTCATCTACATTTAAGATTATACTTAATTGAGATTTGTCAATTAACCTAGCTCTGCTACAATATCTATTTCTATATTACATTTGCTTATCAATCAAATATTAATTGATCATGGATTTTTGCTGGTTCAATTTCTTTACCATGTCTGTCAACCTAACTTACTTACTAGCTACTTCTTACATCAGATATAACTTCATTCCAAACAATATACTAGCTATATTCTATTAATTTATTTCTATTTAGCTTTACTCTTTTTATATTCTTTTATACATGATATAGATATAGCTACTCGTCTCACCTAGACCACGTAGACCACGTATACCACCGAGTCCATTATATGGAAAAATATAAATCTTGAAAGTGAGTTCTTTTCTTTTAATAACAGATCAGTAACTTGACTCTTTAGCAGTTAGTAGTGTAGCATGAGCTATTGATACATTGCATAGATATAGTCATCGATAGCCTTTCTTAACATACGCAAATCCATTGCCTTCTTCGATTTTTCTTTACCAGTATCCACCCTATAAGTCATTTCAGCAGCTTTGGAGTATGAGAATCCAAAATCAAAGATATACCACCTGGCTTCTTCCTCTCCAGCTACAGTACCAAATATAATATTCTGCCTAGTTATATCACCATGAATAACACCCTTGTCGTGAATATTATCTAATGTGGAAAAAGCTTCTGCTCTTTTTTGGCTTGAACCAGCTAGATCTCTATCTTCAAATTTTGTTATAAATGGCAATTCAATATATGCTCCTCCAAACGCGTTATTCAAACTGTTATCTGTGATTACCTTGTCCCTGAGATTATGATGGTCCTTCACTGATGACACCTTTATAGTCTTTCCAGCCGACTTGGCTAGTCCATCTTCCATCTCCTTGGTCAAATCAAAAACTCCAATCTCATGAGGTTTTAAAACTCCACTGATATCTTTGCATCTACTGTAGCATTCCAGTTCGCGTATGAACAAATTGAAGTTTGTAGAAAACATTTCTTCAAAACTGAAGTAATCAACAAATTCTTCATTATCGTTATCAGTACGACTGTGACTGTTGACCATTCTCACACAATCGTAAATTTTGAATATACTGGAATCATCCTTAGCATCAATTAGTTTGTGTATGTTTTCTACCTTAAGCACGATAGACCAATTCTTATTTGCGGTTCCTCCAGCTAGGACCTCCACAATGTTCAAATCGCCAATCTTTCTCCTAGTATTAATGATGTTTTTGAATATTCCAATAACACCATGATAATTCCAGTCCACAGATGTTCCAGAGTACTCTTTTAAAAATTTCTGATATTTTTGGAGTGCCTTTTTGTATAAATCCATATTCCAACCCTTTAATTTATTATCATCTCTCTTTAGAAAACTCAAAAAGGTTCTTCTTTGGAAATCATAACGAATGGAATATAGGTAGAATCCCTCATCTTCTGTCAACATCAACTTACGGCATAATAATTTCATAACCCTTGGGATAAATTGCTGCCATTTCTTGTGATCTTCAATAGTTTTTAATACGCAACTTGATATGTACGTTCCTAGTCCAAGGTTTTGAGCTGCTAATGAGCCTATTCCTTCAATGAAAAACTCACAATCGACATATCTCAATGCCTTTCCTAATACTGGATTGTCATTCTCTTCAACAGTCTGTGTGGTCACAATTTGATCAAGAAATTCATCAATGTATTTTCTATGGGTGGCGCTTTCGTATTTGATTGTACCCCCACTATCAGTGATAATGTCCTCTTTCTTCATTATATCTTGCAATTTCTCCCAAGGCAACCGATAGCAGAAAAAGTCAGTAGAGTCACATATCATCCCGCCAGTAGAACGGCTAAAAATGAGTTGTTGAAGACTCTGTGTAAACACAGACATGAAGTTTTTTTGCTTTTTCAAGTCTTTCTCAAATATTCCAACTCTCAACTCTTCAAATGCACGTAAAACAGCCTCCTTTTTTTCTTCTATAGAAAAAAGATTATATTGATCAGAGGGAAAACTTGTCATCACTCTAAACAAGTGATCTATGATACAATAAAATGTTTCGGTTCTCCTTGGCTTACCATTTTTTGCAGACAATTTGATGTCCCTAGTACATGACCATTCACTAGTGAGAGCAACATGAAGAAGAGCTCCTATATTTGCGTAACACATGATCATAATATTTCTCACACCAGCCTCGTTGAAAGTTTCTAGTTCTAATCTCTGAGGATGCGTAACAGTGTCCATCACACACGAATCTGCTACCACTTTATGACCAAGACGATCTATCATGATATCGAGTCGTTGGATATATTCATCTGTTCCAGGACCAGCGGTATCTTTTGGAAGGCAGTATGCCATTTCGCTGGTGAGAAACTTATTGCTAGTGGTTGCTAATGTCGGATATGTCTTCTTTTTCGAGGAATTTCTCTTCTGTTTCTTGTGGAGAGGTCCCTCCCCATTCTGTTCAGAGGAAGTAGTTGGAGGTTCCTTCATTTCTTCATCATCTGATAGAACATCCAGCTCTTGAGGCTTTGTATCTTCCTCGTATCCGTCATCAGAGTTTGGTAGAACATCCAGCTCTTGAGGCTTTGTATCTTCCTCGGATTCGTCATCAAAGCTCGATTCGTCATCAGAACCTTGCTGCTTCACATCTTCGATGTCTTCACCACCAACGCTTGCACGAGGGTCAGCCCTTTGAGAATGTAGATTAAGAAAAATCACGGAATTGAAATATTTCAAAATTTCCTCTTCCTCCTCTTCCGGTAAAAAGTCTGAAGCACGGCCAATGTATTTTGTTATAAGAAGAAGATTCTTATAGTATTTTGATACATCCTCAATTTGCCAAACGTTTTTGCTGGTCACCATACCAATAGTATCGAATAGTAATTTATTCACTTCATCTGCCTTTTTCTCATTTCTCATAATAGAATCACCATTGTTGATTATATCTTTATCAATACCACCAATGACTCTTTTACATCTTTCTATTTCAGCTTGATATTCTTCACCCTTCATTTTTCTGACTTTAGTTAACTTGTCCCATGCTGATCTGACAGCCACCTTACAATTTTCCAAGATCCGCTTTTGAATCTCTTCAGCTATCTTTTCAGCGTTGTCTTCTTGTTGTTTTAGTAGTGAATCTTCAGCGTTCATATTAATGAATATCTTTCTGTTCAGCGCTTAGTGTTCAGTGGCAAAAAGGGAACAAGAAGAAAAGAGGTTCTGTATTTTAATTTTTGTAATATGAGGAGAAGAAGTCGGAATTGCTAAAAAATAGAACCGGAATTCCCGATTTGGACATTTTTCATTCTTTTTGGTATAGATAATAGTGCTCTTCCTGTTCACAAGTCTTGTTCAATAATCCAAGAATGTTTGTTATAACTAATAGCTGATTACTTGTGCTGTTGTCTGTTGTGCTATTGGCCAGGAGCACCCGGATATAAATGGATTAATTGATCATAGAATTTTGCTGGATCAATTTCTTCTATACCATGCCTATCAACCTAACATAGCCACTTCTTACATCAGATATAACTTATACTAGCTATATTCTATTGATTCAACTCTGTTTAGATTTACTCTTTTATTCTTTTATACATATAGATATAGCTTCAAATTACAATAAAATGTATGTAATCAAATTAAAACAAACCTTCAATTTCACCTTCATCATTAACTTCAACATTCATAAATCCACAATGGGTTGGTAAACCTGGAATTGTTTGAATTTCTGCAGCCAAGGCATATAAATAACCAGCACCAATACTTGCTCTAACATCTCTAATTGGGAATTTGAAACCAGTTGGAACACCCTTCAAATTAGCATCATGAGATAATGAATATTGAGTCTTGGCAATACAAATTGGTAATTTATCAAATCCTTGAGATTTATATAATTCAATCTTTTTAGCAGCTTCTGGTAAAAATTCAACTTCAGAAGCACCATACATCACCTTAGCAATACTTTCAATCTTTGATTCAACACTAGCATCTAATTCATAAAGGAATTTGAAATCATCCTTATTAGTTTCATTAGCAGCCTTAATAACACCTTGAGCTAAATCAACAGCACCTTTACCACCTTCTTCCCAATGGTTTGAAATAATAGCATCTAAAGCACCAGCCTTTAATGATTCTTCTCTAATAACTTCATGTTCATTAGCAGTATCTGAACTCATCTTATTAATGGCAACAACAACTGGAATACCATAAACTTTAGCATTTGCAATATGTTTCTTCAAATTTTCACAACCCTTTCTTAAGATTTCAACATTTTCAGTCAAATATTCAGCTGGTAATGGAGCACCAGCTTTAACTTCAGCCCCACCACCATGGACCTTTAATGCTCTAACAGTGGCAACAATAACAACAACATCTGGAATCAAACCTGATGATCTAGCCTTAATGTTTAAGAATCTTTCACCACCCATTGTGAAATCGAATCCTGCTTCAGTAACAACATAACCTTCTTGTTCTTTAACTTGTTCAGATGATAATGAAGAATCAGTACCAGCTAATTTTAAGGCCATCTTATCAGCTAAAACAGAATTAGCACCAATTGAAATATTAGCAAATGGACCAGCATGAATAAAGACTGGAGTACCTTCCAATGTTTGCATAATATTTGGCTTAATGGCATCCTTTAGTAAGGCAGTTAAAGCACCAGCAGCACCAATATCTTCACAAGTGATTGGTTCACCAGCCTTTGAACTAGCAACAACAATTTTACCTAATCTATCTCTCATATCTTGTAAAGAGTTTGATAAGGCTAAGATAGCCATACATTCAGAAGCAACGGAAATATCAAAACCTGTATGTCTTGTGAAACCCTTTTCAGTTGGAGCTTCACCAATGGTAATACCTCTCAAGAATCTATCATTACAATCAACAACTCTTCTCCAAGTGATTGTTTCTGGATCAATATCTAATCTTGCAAATTTTGAAGCTTCTTCAACAGTCAATTCATCAGGAGTCTTTGATGGATCAATACCTAATTTTTCTAATCTTTTAATCATTGATCTTGTGAATGATCTTGTACCTTTCTTAACTGGTACTAATCTTTTAAATAATGGACCATCCTTTTGTGTAGATTCATGGAACATTCTTGTATCAATGGCAGCAGCTAATAAGTTATTAGCCATTGAAATGGCATGAATATCACCAGTGACATGCATGTTGAATTCATCCATTGGAATGACTTGAGAATACCCACCACCTGCAGCACCACCCTTGATACCGAAAGTTGGACCCATTGAAGGTTGTCTAACATTAGCAAATGCTCTCTTATGTAAATGAGCACCTAAAGCTTGAGCTAAACCAACAGTTGTTGTTGATTTACCTTCACCTAATGGAGTTGGTGTAATACCAGTAACCAAGATATATTTACCATCTTGTCTATCTTTTAAACGATCTAATAATTCTAATTTAACTTTAGCCTTGTAAGAACCATAAGGTTCTAATTCCTTTGGTAATATACCTGATTCTGCAGAGACTTCAGTTATATGTTTTGGAGTTTGTTCTCTTGAGATTTCATAATCTGATGGAACTGGAGTCTTTAAGTTCAATGTTAATGGATTATTAAAAGATGATGAAGCAGATGAAGAAGCTTGATAATAAAATTTCTTTGCAGATGTAATAACATTTTCTAATAACATAGCAACAGTCATTGGACCAACTCCACCTGGGACAGGAGTTAATTTTGAAGCGACATTAACGACTGATTCGAAATCAACATCACCAACTAATCTTGAGCCTGATTTCTTTGTAGCATCATCGATATAGTTTGTACCAACATCAATAACAACACAACCTTTCTTTAACCATTCACCCTTGACAAAGTTTGGAACACCAATGGCAGCAACAACAATATCAGCATTCTTTAAATAGAATTCTATGTTTGATGATTTTGAATGTAAAGTAGTAACGGTAGCATTAGCATTCTTTAACAAGTTAGCAATTGGGTTACCTACTATTTCAGATCTACCAAGGACAACAGCATTTGAACCTTCAATCTTAACATCTGATTGTAGTAATAGTTCAATGATACCCTTTGGAGTGCAAGGAATGAAGTTTGGTAAACCACCCTTCTTGTATAACTCACCAATGTTTTCTAAACCAAACCCATCAACATCTTTTGAAGCCAATACCTTGTTTGTGATCTTTGTTTCATCCAAATGAGCTGGTAATGGTAATTGAACCAAGATACCATGGATGGAATCGTCGTTGTTCAATTCATCAATTTGTAGCAATAGTTCGTGTTGGGAAACAGATTCTGGCAAGACCTTGGCGATACAAGAGATGTTTGCCTCTGAGGCAGCCTTCAACTTCATTTTGACATACGTGGAAGAGTCAGGTCTTGAGCCTACCTGGATGATGTAAAGGGTTGGCTTGAAGGCAGAGTCCTTTGACTGGATGTCTGCGATCTCTGAGTGGATTCTCTCTCTGATGCTGTGTGCAATCTGCTTTCCATCGATGATAGCAGCCATTGTGGATATTTTGTTGATGTTGAAGATGTTGTTAAAAGGTTAAAAGGTAAAAGAAGATGAAGATATTTTGGATATTTTGTCTTTTGGCGATTTTCGGTGACTCTGTTTGTTTAGCGGTTGACTCGTGTCTGCCTTTGTGTGGGGGTGGGTGGGTGTGTATACTTTAGTAAATGATGGTAAAGTATTGTCTGTATTATGGATAGTGATACTGGTGGTAAGAATATCCAAAAGGCAAAGAAATCTGAGTTAGAATAGCCCAAATATTGAATAAAATGATAAAATATTCCAAAAAACTATTGAAAATAACCCCAAATAAGAAAATTACTTAAACAGGTAATTATTGCTAAATTGTAAACATCCAAACACCACATTAATTTTGATAGAAACAAAATCTCAAATTTGCCACCAACAACAACAACAACAACAACATCAAGAACAACATTTATATCAACAACAAGACAATGTACAACAACCATGTCCCGCCTCATATTCTACAGCAGCAGCAGCAACAGTTGCAAATGCAGATGCTTCAACAGCAGCAACAGCAGCACCTCTACAACCAGCAACAACAGCAGCAACAACAACAACAACATCAACAACAACAAGTCAAACAACAACAGAGAAACTCAAATAGAATAAAAAAACCCTCAATTCCTTCTTCAATGATAAACGCAGCAACTATCCCTTCAACTGCCTCATCCCTATCTTTAGCAAATCAACAACAGCAACAACAACAATTACTCACCAAGAAATTACCAGATCTCAAATATTGGTCAAAGAAATCTTATCCATTACCACCTTCAACAGATGTTTTGAACTATGAAAGATTGATTTCAAATTCAATGGTTAATAAATCGTTACTTCAAACTCAACAAGAAAATTATAAATCGAAAATGAATAAATTGATAACAAATTTGAAATATTATGAAGAATTAAAAAAGACAAGATTAAAATCAATCAATCTCTTCCAAAATAAAAGATTTAATGAATTAAGTATATGGTCTGATGGTTATAATGGTTATGGTAATGGTTTGAATGATGGTATAACAAGAATCATATTACCATCTCAAAGAAAGAAACCTTCGAGATTAAATGATATTTATATCCCAAAAGATTATTATAATAAATCATCATCATCAAAATTTGATACAGAAGAACAATTAGTTCCAATTAGATTAGAGTTTGATTTAGAAAAGGATAAATTTAAATTAAGAGATACATTTTTATGGGATTTTAATGAAAAATATTTATCTGTTGAATCATTATCTTCAATAATATTAGAAGATTATCAATTTAAATCACCAATTTATCAAGATTCAATCATTCAATCAATAAAGGAACAAATCAATGAATTTATTCCAACTCCAAAGTTGAATAAGAATACTAATAGTAAATATGGTTATGATTTAAGAATATTTATCAAATTAGATATAACAATTGGTAATAATCAATTAGTTGATAAATTTGAATGGGATTTATCAAATCCATATAATAATCCTGAAGAATTTGCTTCAATTTTAATTGAAGAATTAAGTTTACCACCTGAATTTCAAACTTGTATTTCTCATTCAATAAGAGAACAATGTCAATTATATACAAAAGCTTTACATATTGTTGGTTATCAATTTGATGGTTCATATATTTTAGATGATGAAATTCGCCAATATGTTCAAACAAATATCATCAATGAAGATAATTATTTAAGATTGAATCATACTTCACAATTTGAATTTACTCCTCAATTATTAGAAGTTGATAATTTAGAATTAGAAAGATTAGATAAATCAACTGAACGTGATTTTAGAAGAAAAAGAAGACAAGGTCGTGCTGGTAGAAGAACAACAACTTCACAAACAATACCATCAAATTCAACCAATAATTCGAACTCAACAACGAATAACAATAGCAACAATAACAATAATAATTCAAACACAAACTCAAATGGGTTATTAAATATGCCAGATCTTTCAGATATTCCAAAATCTTTCAGAACTCCAATTCCATCAACTACATTACCTGGTGGATTAGATTTAGGTCCAAAGAATCAATGCTTTGAAGAAATTATTGAAACATTTAATAAACCTGTTGTCGTTGTACCTCCTCCTGCTCCTACAATTGTTCATAACCAAGAACCTTTACAATTATTAGAAGCAAATATAAACAATGGAGAAACAAATCTTCATCATAGATCAAACATAACAACAGCAGCAACAACAACAACAACAACACGTATCAAGAGAAAGTCAACTTATTCATATGAAGCAGGCTCAAATAAATTACTTGTTACTATTAGATTATAAGTCTTGTTTTAAAAATAGAGTATCCTGCATTGGAAGAAATTACATAACTGATTTTGAAAAGAAACACACAAATTATAATATTCTTTGATATCTTATCCTATTCTTATGTAAAGTTTACTAGCACCATCAAAGGCTTTACCTATACAATATTTTGAATATCGGACCATTCATAAAGATCAATCAACACTAGTATCATGATCAAGTATAATATCTCCATTTTGGATCATTGATACCACCAACCAATTCACTTACATCGACTTGATCATTTCTTAAATGAATACCTTGTTCTTTATCTCTTCTTTTATTTTCTAGTTTTTGCCATGTTCCTAAACTGAATGATAAGACAAGACAAATTCCAGCAGATATGATAGTTGCTTCAATTGTTGGTAAATATCTTGGAGCATAAGTTGTTCTAAAAGTGGCAGAAGCAGTGATTGAAGCCAAATTTGATAAACCAACAAAGACACCACTATCAAAACTTCTTGAAGATTCACTTAAATTGTTATTATTATGCCATGCATGAACTAATGCTGATGGATTATAAGCACCAGCACATAATAGGAAACAAGCGAAATAACAAACACCAGTATGCTTTGCACTATCCACACCAGCTAAAATGGCTAACCCAATGATGGAAAGAGTCAAGGCAAAGCAAAGATGATAAGATCTTTCTCTTAATCTATCAGAAGATTTAGCAATACAAAGAACAATAACAGCACCAACCAAATTAGGAGCAACGGTATAAAGATTAGTCTTTACAGTTGAATAACCGAAATTTTTGATGATTTGAGTTAAAAACAAACTTGCAGTTGTCCAAGGTAATGGATAAGTGAATGATATCATGAAATAAACTGGCCATTGCCAATTTGTGATTCTTTGTTTACATTCAGACCAATTAAATGAAGTTGTACCAACTTTTGAGCTTGAGTTTTTTAACATTCTTAATCTTGAAACTTCTTTCAACTCATCTGATAAGAATCTGCAATCTTGTGGAGTACTTGGTAACCAAAAGAATGCAAAGATTGCAATTAATGAAGTACAACCACCTTCAATGATGAATAAATATTTCCAATCAGCCAATGCAGCATTTTTAATTCTAAAGATGGCATAAGCTAATAGACCAGTAAAGGCAGCAGCGACAACAGAAGCGCAGACAAAGATTGCCATTCTAGTGGCTAGTTCTTGTCTTGTATAGAATAATGTTAAGTAAAAGATACAAGATGCGCTATAATTTGTGTTAGTAAAGTAATCAAGAACAAGACAAAGAGTGAATACTTACAAGAAACCAGCTTCAAAAGCACCAACAAACATACGCAAAGTCAACAAAGTTCCATAGTTCGTAGCCCCAGAATGTGCCACGGTGAATGCACCCCAGCAAAAGGCCAACAATGGCAAGATGTATCTACCACCAAACTTCTTGGTAGCGATGTTCCAAGGGACATCTAAAAGAGCAGCAGGAATGTAAAAGAAGAGCAGCATGTTTGAATATTGCTGGCCATGCATTCCAATATCTTTGGCCATTCCATCACTGTAGGCGTTCCCAACGTTGGATCTGTCCATAGCAGAGCAGAAGTACATGGCACACAGCACAGGCAGCAGCTTGAAATCCAGAGTTCTGACATACTTTCGTTCAAGAACAGGATCGATATAGATTTCCAATTGGCTGGAGCCATTCTCAGCGTCGTTCAGGCTCTTGACCTCGAAGTTGTTGGCACTCTTCTCCATGATTGGTATTTGATATTATGATATTATAGAACAACAACAACAACAACAACAACAATAACAACAGCAACATCAACAACTAGGAACGAATCGCAGCCCTTATATAGCCAAACTTCTTATCTTGTTTATACTGGGTATTATTCCAAAATGGCGATGAATTATTAATCTCTGCCAAAAGCACCAAACGAGATCAAACCAAACAGATTCCTCCGAGTAACATCAACATATCCATCTTATCTCTCCATCACACCCACATTAACTGTTAACACCCCCATCTTGTTCAGCTTCAAAGTGGGTTTTGAAAAGAGTCGCTATTGCAGTTCTCCAGCCACAAGCCAGCCGCACACCAGCCGCACTAATATATTTCTACTTAAGAACATCTCCAGATATCAAATGTGGGAATGATTCAGCATTTTGATGGTGTCATGATGGTGGTTAGACTATTGTTGATGATGTTTATGAGTCTGTGGCAATGTCGCTATATATTTTAAAGCTCAGCTGGGTCTTTTTCTAATATTCTCGATGACCCATAACCATCAATTGCTTGAACTATTCAAATATTAAACCAATAATATGATTAAGACTGATGTGCTGATTGTTGGTGCTGGTCCTGCTGGATTGATGATGGCCACCTGTCTTGCCAGGTTTGGTGTTAAAGATGTAACCATCGTGGACGACAGACCAGAGGCAACTTCGTCAGGAAGAGCTGATGGGATTCAGCCAAAGACTTTGGAAACATTTGATCAATTAAAGATCCTTAAAGATATTGAATCAAAAGGTGTTGAAGCTCATAGCATATCATTCTGGAATTCTGATGGTGGTGATGGTGCTAAATTGGTGAGAAAGTCGAGAGAACCACATTATCCAAAATCTGTTGATCTAAGAAGACCATACCTAGTATTAACTCATCAAGGTGTTGTGGAAGATGCATTTATAAATGATTTGAACAAGAGAAACATCAATGTTAAGAGAAATATCTCATTTGTTAAATATTCTTTTGATGGTAAAGTTAGTAATATTGATAAAGAATCATATCCAATAATTTCTAAACTTGTTGATAATACTACAAATGAAACCATTTCAATCCATTCCAAATATATCATTGGAGCTGATGGTGCTCATTCAAAAGTACGTAAAAGTATGAAGAATGATGTTCAAGTCATTGCAGAGACCACTGATTTAAAATGGGCTGTTATTGATGGGGAATTAAATACAAATTTTCCAGATTTTTGGTATAAAGTTGTCATTAGAAATGGTAATTCTTCAATATTAGGAATCCCAAGAGAAAGAAATTTAACAAGATTATATATTGAATTAGATTCAAATTTTGAATATGATTCTCAAAATGATGATTTGAAATCAATTATTCAAGAAAAGGCTTCAAGAATCATTTCACCATTCAATTTGAAATGGGATAATGTTGAATGGTTTAGTATTTATAGAGTAAGACAAGGTGTTGCTAATCATTTTATTGATTTCAAATCTGAGAATAGAGCCTTCATTGTTGGTGATGCTTCACATACTCACTCTGCTAATGCTGCTCAAGGAATGAATGTTTCAATGCATGATAGTTGGAATCTTGCTTGGAAACTGAATCTAGCTTTAAAAGTTGGTGGTGGTAATACTACTACTACTAATAACAATGTTGATTTGTTATTAAAGAGTTATCAAGATGAAAGACAAAAAGTGGCTAATGATTTGATTGAATTTGATAAAGTTCATACAAAGGCTTTCAATGATGGTGATTCAAAGGAATTAGTGAAGAATTTTGATAGTAATGTTAGATTTATTTCAGGTATTGGTGCTGAATATAATTTATCTCAGTTCAATTTGAAGTCTAATACTACCGCTTATACTGATACAAAGATGATGATTCCTGGTACTTTACCACCTCCAGTTGATTGTAAAAGATTTATTGATGATAATACTGTCTTTTTAGAATCTGATATCCCAATATTAGGTCAATTCAAAGTATATTTTGGCTTTACAAATTACAATAATAATGATTTAATCAAAGAGTTCTTATTCAAATTTAGTGATGAGTTTTCAAACAGTTCTATACTACAAAGATTGAAAGAGTTTACTAGTATCAATAACAAAGGATCATTAGAACAAGATCAAATCAATCAAAAGAGATATACACCTATTTCTGATTTCCTTACTTTATGCTTAATCTTGAACTCATCAGCAATTTCCACTTTGGAGGTTGATAATTTACCAAAATTATTCCAACCATATAAATGGACCATTTATCTTGATCATAAAGATAATCTTGAGGATAAGAATATTAAAGAATCCGGTGCTCTATGCAAATGGTTTGATCTATCAAAAGATAATGAGAAAGATGATGATATGATTTCCATAATTGTTTTAAGACCAGATGGTTATGTTGGTGCTATTGAGAAATTCAATCATAAAGATGTTTTAATGGCTAATGAATGGTTAACAAAGTATCTTGGATCATATTTCTAATATATTGTATATCTCATTTAGTATAAGAATTGCAAAGACTTTTTAATGATTATAACTTTGTAGAGAATTTATAGCTTAAGGCTAGTTGCCGCACTTTCTTAGTTGAAGACGTATAGTATAGATCAAAAAATGAAAACATGATGAATACAAAAGCTAGTTTTTTGAAAGAAGATTAAATATATTGCACAAACTAAAGCTAGTAAATAACTAAGATAATCAAATTATGAGTGGATTGGGTAATCAATATAACCTTTAGTTGGAGGATCAGCACCATAAAAGGTATTTCTATCATAACTATTCAATTCAAAATTTTGTTTGAACTTCTCCACTAAATCAGGATTAGCAATAAATTGTCTACCAAATGCAATTAAATCAGAATCATTACTTGAAATCTTTTCAGTTGCAGTTGATTTATTAAATCCACCAGCTGAAATGAATGAAATATTACCAGATTTTAAAATATTTCTGAATGGAATCAATGAGAAAGTATCAGCAGCTCTTATAGCACTTTTAGTAGTGGTAGATTCCAAAGATTTCAACTTATCCTCAGCACTTAACATTTCATCAAATCTTGGTTCAACCATATGAACATAAGATAAAGGTGTATTTAAAGCAACAATTTCCTTACAAAGATAAGACCAAGTTTCCATTGGATTTGAATCTTTAGTCTCTTGATAATAGTTAAAAGGAGATAATCTAATAGCCACTTTGGATGAATCTTTATCAACAGCTTCAATAACAGCCTTTATAACTTGAAGAGCAAAACGACATCTATTTTGAATAGATCCACCATATTCATCAGTCTTCTTATTGACATTATCATGCAAAAATTGATCAATGAGATACCCATTGGCACCATGGATTTCAACACCATCAAATCCAGCTTCATTGATGGCTAATTTAGCAGCTTGAGCAAATTCAGCAATGACATTATCAATATCAGATTGGAACATTATTCTTGGAGGTGAATCTTCAAACTTGACCCCATTTGCCAACGAATCTCCTTGCAATGCTACATTTGTTGAGGAAAGGGCCTGTTGACCTCCAATCAATTGAGCCAAGGTTCCTCTACCAACATGCCACAGTTGACAATATATGATTCCACCCTTTGAATGAACAGCATCAGTGATTTCTTTCCATTTGATAACTTGGTCCATATTGAAAATACCAGCAACGCCAGGATATCCAGCAGCAGTTTTGGAAATAGGAACAGCCTCAGAAATCAACAAACCACCATTCGTTGCTCTTTGTCTGTAGTATTCCACCATGATATCACTAGGAACATAATAGTCCTTGATCTTGTCAGCCCTCATTCTGGTACAAGGAGCCAACGCTATTCTGTGGGACAGTTTAGCAGCACCGAGCTCAAATGGTTCAAAAAGAGCAGAAACTTCTTTAGCAGTGACCATGATGTTGTTCGTGTATAGTTTATTTGATGTTTATTTGTTGTTTAATTTGGCTGAAATGTTCAATTTGGTGGATTTCAAAGTGCTTTTATACCGTTCCTGGATTATTTCCCGATGCGGTAATTTTTTGTAATAGCCTATGTGGGTTGGAAATGTTAAGTGGGTGGTTCTTAGAATAGTGCTCTCTATTACGGAGGATAGCTACTTAGTTCTGTTGACTGTTATTATAGATTTAAATGTTTATATTCAACAATCACCAAGACTATACAGAATTCACCAGTGTAAATCAACATCCTTCTCAACATTATATCCTAATAACCAAGGTGCCATTTCTCGATCTCTCCAAACAAGAGCTTCACCACTTGGTGGTGCATCCATTTGTAATATCAAATCTCTTTCCATCTGTTCAGGCCCATCATCAAGGTGATAAAGATGTTGTTGTAAATTACCTCTGGACACAATCCGTTCTGTTCTTGGCTTTCTACACTTTTCATAAACTTTTAGGGCCCTTGGTAATTCTTGTTTACAATTATCTTTGATCCTCTTGATACATTCTCCAAGAACTGCCCCATCTTCAATGGCCATTCCTGCTCCACTAGCTAAATATGGTAATGTAGCATGAACAGAATCACCTAATAAAGTGAATAAATAATTCTCATCAGACCAATGATCAATACCCAATCTAAAACATAATTTCCATTTATCAATAGTATCAATTTCAACTAACTCAATCAATTTTTTAATTCTTGGATCCCAATCTTCAAAAAATTCAGCCATTTCTTCAACTTTACCTGGTCCAATATTTATATCATTTGGTAAATTATCTGGACATAATAATACAAAATTGAATAATTTACCACTTTTCAAGATATAATTAACACAATGAGCTCTTGGTCCAATCCAATAATTAACTTGAGGAATTTCAACAAATTTCTTTAATTCAGGATCTTTCAACATCTTTTCAGTTGGAATCAATAACCTATATGCTAAATCACCAGTTGGTGTTGATGGATCATGGTATCCCTTTAATAAATCTCTTGATTTTGAATTTATACCATCAGCTCCGACAATCAAATCTCCAGTAAATGAATCCCCAATCAAAGTAGTCACTGTAGCAGTTCTTGATAACAAATCATAATCAATTTGATCAACTCTTGCATTAACATGGATTTCAGCACCTAATTCTTTACATCTATTAAGTAAAACTTTTTGTAAATCTGCTCTATGGAAATCTAAAAATGGATATCCAAACCTTTTACCATGTTCATGTAATGACATCTTTGTTAAATTATAACCTTTATAGCTATTCATATAACAAAACTCAGGTTGAGTTGATACTTTTAATAATTCATCCCTCAATCCATAATCATATAAGATCTTTGTTGCATTTGGTAAGGTTTGAATCCCAGCTCCAACTTCATTGATTTCCTTAGCACCCTCCAATAAAATGACTTTATGGCCCTGTAATAAAATAGAAATAGCAGCACTTAACCCACCTAAACCAGCACCAATAATCACAATTGTGAATGGTTTACCTTCAGTCATTGTGTTGGTATTAGATCATCAAGTTCTATCAGCTATAATGAGAAGGTTAAGACTTGAGCATTTTTATATAACTTTCAACTCATTTTGTTCTTTGAGTTGATAAGCATCTTATTATGATATGTTGTTGAGAATGATGATAAGAAAGTATCCATCCACTTTTGTTAAGTTGGCATACCCACTTTAAAAGAAGCTTCGTACACTATAGATTGATAATAGAAGATGGTCATTTTCCAGAGTTACCCGTCTTTTTTAAAAAAGTGGTGTTGGGATGTCGGCGATAAAACGGAGATTGGAAGTACACCGGCTTTTAGGCGGAGACTGTTGCTATGGAAACTTGCACTTAAAAGTATCACAATTCTTCACTCAAAGACTGCTATAACAATCTTGTAAGCCTATAAGTACCAACATTCCATACAACATACAATTGACATTTCTAATATACAAAACTACACACCCACTTACCCACTTAACACTTATCCGTCTCCCAATTTCCAGAAGAAGCCCAAAATGGGAAAGCGCAATTATTGGTTTCTTAGACCAAATAAAAACACGGACCTTCAATTCCTTCAAATTGATAAACGAATCAGATGATCACCGTTTAAATTTGATAAGAATGATTTTCAAGATAAAAAGGGGATTCAAATACTCGAGGAAACTTCTTCTTCTTCCCAATTTTCATTCTCTTGACAACTTCAATTGCAATTCATATTAAAAGTTAAACCATCAAAAACAATTATGTCTGATACTCCAATCATCAAGAAAAAGAAGAAGGTGCTATGTGGTTATGGGATTGATATCGATGCTGTTTGTGGATGGCTGGGATCTTATGGAGGTGAAGATAGTGCCAATGACATTTCAAGAGGTCTTTGGGCTGGTGAAATTGGTGTTGAAAGATTGTTGAAGTTATTGGATAAATATAACATCAAAGCTACTTGGTTCATTCCTGGTCATAGTTTAGAAACTTTCCCAGAAAGTTGTACAAGGATCAAAGAGGCAGGTCATGAAATTGGATTACATGGTTATTCTCATGAAAATCCAAATGATATGACTTTAGAACAACAAAGAGATGTTTTGGATAAGACTTATAGATTGATTACTGAATTTTGTGACGGTAAACCACCAAGAGGTTCAGTGACTCCATGGTGGGAAACTTCAATCGATAGTGTCAAGATGCTTTTAGATTATGGTATTGAATATGATCATTCAATGAGTCATAATGATTACCTACCTTATTGGTTAAGAGTTGGTGATACTTGGACAAACATTGATTATAAAGATCCTGCAGAAACATGGATGAAACCATTGATTAGAGGTAAAGAAATTGGATTGGTTGAAATCGCTGCTAATTGGGATCTTGATGATTTACCACCATTTTTATTTACAAAGGGTAATCCTGCTGGTCAAGGTTGGAGAGATGCAAGAGAGATTGAAAACATTTGGAGAGATTATTTTGATTATTTCTATAGAGAATATGATGAATTTATCTTCCCATTAACCATCCATCCTGATGCTTCTGGTAAGCCTCATGTCATCTTAATGCATGAAAGATTGATTGAATATATCAATAGTCATGAAGGTGTTGAATGGGTTACAATGGGTGAGATGTCAGATGACTTCAAGAAGAATAATCCTCCACCAGAAGGTGCTCTAATGCCAAAAAGTAAAGAAGAAGTATTCAAAGACTTGGGATTGAAATATTCTTAGGAATTAATTGAGTTTCAAAATTTCTAAAACGTACTATTGTTTGAGTTCTGATATTGATTATTGTTTGTACTAATACTATATTTTAAAAAATTAAACTTGAAAATAAGCAAGACAATCATATCATTGTACGTAGAAACTAAACATTCACGAAACTGAAAGATGCGCCTGGAAATCATAACATATAGGTATCAGTAAAGTTCAGCTAATTGTTGATATATCACACTCGTTATGACACTTTACAAATTGGTACTACTTTCTGTAGAAAAAGAGCCAGTAGTTTTTGAGGTGTTTGATGATCCAACAGTAATACGTATGTGGATAGTTTGATTATACATGGTATCTAATATACCTTCATAAGAATCGCTTCAATGAACATCGATTGTGTAAACCAAATTGGAAAACAAAAGAAAAACGCAACACCTATCAAGGTATAATTCACTTTTGATATGGCATTTTAAAAACACCATAGAGAGGATGACAATATATTCCAGACTTGGCATCATAGACTGTATTTCTATGATGTTGTAATTGATACTTTAACATGACTGGAATACCATCAACATCAACTTGGTCCTCAAATGACACATCTTCATCATGAATATTACTTTGACTATGTGGTTTACTATCTCTTGACAATTCTTTGAATTCAAATTCTGCTTCAAGATCATCCTCCATATCAGAATCATCAGTAAACGAATAAAATCCATTACGACCTAATTGACGGTTTGACATTCTACCCAATAATTCAGATTGGCGAGGAGTCAAATTAAATGGATCTTCATCTTCTTGATTGTTATTCTTTGGAGGATTTGCTTGAGAATTTGGTGAATTGCTGCTATTCTTTGGTTGTTGTGGTTGTTGTGGTTGTTGCGGTTGTTGTGGTTGTGATGATGATGAGTTAAAATTGAAATTGAAATTGCTTTGACCTGCTGTTGGTTGTGAGTCTTTAGAACCATTCAATCCAGCAATAAAATCTGAAAATCCAGCCAAACTTGGTAAGTTCATTCCATCAAATAGAGACAAATGATTATTACCAGGAAGGTTGTTCTTTGCCTGGTTGTACATTTTTTCAATTGCTTCAAGTTTAGATTTTTCTTGGGCAGCTAGTTCACGAGCGTGTGCATCAGCTTGTGCTTGTGCCTGAGCTTGTGCTTGAGCTTGAGCCTCAGCTTGAGCTAGTGCCTGTGCTTGTGCTTGAGCTTGAGCCTGAGCTTGAGCTAGTGCCTGTGCTTGAGCTTGTGCTTGAGCCTTCGCTTGAGCCTGAGCCTTAGCTTTAGCTTGTTGTGCATGTGTTTCAGTAGCTTCTTGTTGAGACTGATTAGATTTAGGAATGTCAGTATTCTCTTTCTCCAACACTTTAGGAAATAGAATCTCCTTTGACTTATAAATGACATGATTCCAGAATGATTCATTATTGTAAAACGAATCATAATTGTTCCAATAATATGCCTTTTCTTCATTGATATCTTGAAGTTCAGCGATATCTCTTTTTGGAGATTGTAATTTTTTAGAAAGCAAGGTCAAATAATAAGTTAAAGCACCGCAATCACCCCAAGGACCACCAATCAACATTTCCAAATACATGAAAGTATCTGGTCTATAGTATTTGAAGGACTTTATGCTTTCAATTTGATCGATATGGTCTTGTAATTTTGTTGGGGGTTTGAATTTCAATAACTTTTGCAGTTCCTTTGTTGCGCCTTTGATATTCTGAGATTTTAAATCAGATCCATAGATGAGATATTTCAAGAATTTGTTTTTGGTGTTGCATTCCAGGATCTGGTCTTTGTTTGAGTCTAAGAAGTATTTGGTTTGGTCGTCAGCGACGTTGCTAAGAAGAGAGATGTAAAGAGCATGAATGTTGAACTGTTCATTTGGAGCAATTTGTTTGTAGAGTTCTCTGTTGATGTGTTCAGCCACCTCGTATCTCGTGTTGCGGCGGCAGTCGAAGGGTTTGCTCAATTGGTAGTTGGACATGGCGGTGTGTAAATGTATCTGTTTAAGAGCCAGTTGGTGCTTTGTAAAGGTGGATAATCTGAAGGATTTGGCCTTTTTGGTTGATTAAGAATCAGGACAAGTTGAAGTCGAAGAAGTTTGAAGGAGGTTCAATTTTTTGAATTTTGAATTTTTGATTTTTTGATTTTTTTTTTTTGTTGAATTTTTTTTTTTTTTTTTTGGGCGGTTCGATTTTTCGATTTTTCGATTTTTCGAATTTTGGTAATTTGCTGTCTTTTGAATAAGGGCAAATAGCAGGTTTAAAGGAAGGAATACTACTGAATATACCATGAATTACCAGCCATTGATAGATAGTTTGATTACTGCTGCTTCTGAGAATCACATTGATACACTTTTGATTGACGAAAACATCTCCAAAATCAAGCTGGACGGGTTAGTAAGCACTGATGATTTGAAGGCGATTTTGCAATTGAGTATTGATATTCTTCTCAATGAATCATTAACGATAAATTACGACAAGATTATACAGTTACTGGACTCAATCTTATCGAATATCTCATTTGAAGATATATTGTCTAACTATTTCAACATTGGTTACTTGATTGACGCTTTAAAGTCAAAAAATATCAATTTACAATTACTATCAATAAAGATAATATCAAAGGCTTCACCTCCAGATTTGGTATCAAATACGGATATAATACCAGAATTATTGATATTATACTCATTGAAAAATACCTCAATCACATTATCAAGTGCCATTGAACAATGTTTAACTCAACTAATATCTGGTGAATTGATAAGAAGAAGAATAATTCAATCAAACTCAACATTAAGAAATATGAAGTTGAATAAAGATGGTATTGTAAAGGCTAGACTTTATTCAGTCTTGAAATTAATAGTGGAATACGTCGGTGAAGAAGAAGTATATGAACAATTAGGTTCAGATTTGTTCATTTATAAAATTGATGATGAATACAATATTGATGAGGATCCACTAGGTACTTTGAATTTGATCCAATTTTACCTTGATCTATTAACCATAATAAGGACTTCATTCATTGATAAATCATGGTTATTGAGTTTGATTGAACCTGATATTGTGAGAATTGCAGAATTATATTCAAATCAATCTGAATACTCAGATTTGATATTGTTTGGTTCAAATACAATTATGCAGTTATTCAAAGAATTATCATATATTGATTTAAAGGAAATTTCATACATTGATAATAACTTCCTAAAGATGAAATCAAATGATAAAGATTTATTATCATCTATAAATCCAGAATATTTCATCATTTATCCTCAAAAGATTTCATTATTAAAGGATTTTCAAGTCAGATCATTAGATGATATTGATATCCTGTTAAACTTGATTGGTAATGAACAAAGTTTTGAGATTATCAAAGGTCAAGTAACTAAAATGTTGAAATACTCATATTTGGAATTTATCGTTGTTATGGCAAGAATATCTTCATTTGATTATGGAATTGATTATTTAATTCATCAAAATCATATGATGAATAAAATCTTGGATACCTCAATCATTGTTGAAGAAGATTGTAAAAGATTTAGAATCAAAACAATAGAAAACTTACATAAAGCTGGTAATTCAAAACTTAATATTTGGCAAAAGAGAACAGATGAAGAGTATCTAAAGATTACTGGTAGCAATGAAAAACTTTCGAACGAAGTCCAAGTCATGAATGCTACATATTGAAATAAACATCAACGTCCATGTCTTCTACAATCAAAAAAAAACAACAGAAAACGTATAAACTTTCTTCGTTAAACTGAATATACTAATGTCATTAATAATAAATCACGTCTTAATTTTTACCACTTATCATGATTGATAACTTTAAAATAGAACACATAATCTACTTGAAATTGTTCTTAGTTAACCAAGAATCAACATCCTTTGAATCTCTTGAAATCCATGCACTCTTTGATCTGATAGTATCCAATGATTGGGCTAAACCTTGATCGAACCCCTTTGTACTCTTGGTAGCAAAGAAGGCTTGAATTTCTTCAACCTTAGCAGTAGATGAGAATCCAGAGGTTGATATTTGAACAACAGATCCTAACATTGATAATCCTGGTGGTAATCTCTTTGAGATTTCATCCCAATTTTCTTGAACCCAAGCCCATGTGGCTTCAATACCTGCTTTATGGGCTCTCAAACCTTGTAATGGAATATAAATATCTTGAGTTCTAACAGTACCATCGAATAAGTATCCTAAAGTTCTTTGAATCAATTCTTTATCTTCAAATCTACCCAAGGTTCTTAAGGCTGTAATCTTTTCATCAACTGAAACTGGGTTGTTGTAAATATTGAAGATTTGATCATATTCATCCTTTGAACCTGAACGAGCAACTGTACCAAAGACAGAAGCTCTTAAATTTGGATGAATAGCTTTCTTATCACCATCAATGTATTTCTTGAACATTTCAAGAGAAGCCTTTTCAACAACTTCATCTTTAGCAGAAGCAGCAGAACCAAACAAAACAGATTTCAATCTTTGTTCCAAGAATGAGTCTGATTCATTAAATTTCCAACCTAATGAATGAGCTCCATCACCAACTAAATTTCTGGTGAATTTATTCAAAGCATCTAAAGTTTCTTTATCTTCAAAGATCCAAGCAGCTTTAATTGCAGCCACTCTGGTCAAAATTTCATCCCAAACAACAAAACTTTCTTCTTGTTTCCAACTGTTAACCAAACTTAATAAGTTAGAAGTTGATTGATATCCAGAAGTAGCTAATGCACCAGCATCAGCAACTAAACCAGCACGATCTTCAACTGATAAGAGACCAGCAACACCAGCTTGACCTAATTTACCCCAACGTTCTGGTGAATAAGAAGTTCTGTAAATACCGACTTGATCAGCATTTAACTTATAGAAGTCTAATGAATCTAATTGAAGAGTCTTTTCTCTAGTATTCAAGACAATTGATTCATCAATACCTTCAGAGTTCTTTAATGCTAAGAAAACAGGATAAATGGTTTCATCCTCTTCTGGTTTAACATCACCAGTTGTTAAGTAACGGTTTTGCTTAACATGAACTGTATTAGTTTTTGGATCTTCAGTAACAGTGATAACTGGGAAACCAATTTTTTTAGTCCAAACATCCATAACTTCAACAACATTTTTACCAGAGGCTTCAGATAAAGCTTCCCATAAATCAGACGTTTGAGTGTTACCATATTTATGCTTCTTCAAATAGTTAGAGACACCTTTAATGAAGACATCTTCACCTAACCAACGACTAATCATCTTTAACAATGATGAACCCTTTGAATAAGAAATAGCATCAAAGATTTGATTGATTTCATCAGCCTTCTTAACTGGGACTTCAATTGGATGAGAAGCTCTCAAAGAATCAAGAGCTAAGGCATGTTGTAATGAATCAGTAACATATTGTTCCCAAACTTTCCAATCTGGATAAAATTTATTACAAGAGAACCAAGACATCCAAGTGGCAAAACCTTCATTTAACCATAAACCTTCCCACCAATCCATAGTGACCAAGTTACCAAACCATTGATGAGCCAATTCATGTTGAACAACTTCAGCAACTCTTTGCTTTGTAGCCAAGTTTGAGTTTTCTTCATCAAATAATAAATCAACAACTCTATAAGTAATTAAACCCCAATTTTCCATGGCACCAGCACTGAAATCAGCAATGGCAACATTATCAATTTTTGGTAAAGGATATTCAATACCAAAAGTCTTTTCAAAGAAATCTAAAGTTTTAGCAGTTAAATCAGCAGAGAATTGACCTTGAGATTCTAAACCTGGAGTGGCATAAACTCTAACAGGGATTCTAAATTTATCACTTTCAACATATCTTAAATCACCAACAATGAAGGCAACTAAATATGTTGACATTAATGGAGTTGAATTAAAGACAGTAGCCTTTCTAGCACCATTATCTAATTCTTTAACTTCTTTAACATCCATGTTTGATAAGGCAGTTAATTTTGAATCAGAAATAAGGGTGATATCAAAGACGGCCTTCAAGGCAGGTTCATCAAATGAAGGGAAAGCACGACGACAATCAGTTGGTTCCATTTGAGTTGTAGCTAAATATCTAGTTTCACCATCTTGTTGATATGAAGATCTATAAAACCCAGCCATATTATCATTTAAATTACCAGTGAAATCGATTTCAATTGCAATTTGATCACCCTTGATAAAATCTTTAGAGAATTTGAAACTTGTGGTTTGTTTATCTTCATTTGATTCAATGGATAATGAGCTTTCATCTTCTTTACCTTCAACAATGAGTTTAGCTGAATGGATTTCAAGATCTAATGTATTAAGAGTAATAGTATTTGAAGCTTCTTCCAAGACGTCAAGGTCAATTTTAGCAATACCTGTGAACTTAAATGTTGTCAAGTTTGGATCCAAGGTTAAATGATACTTCAATGGTTTGACATTTTTTGGTAAGACTTCACGATCGGAAGGAACACTATTGTTATAATTGAGTATGTTAGTATATTTTCATCATCAAATAATCAATCACTCAGAACTAACAGCTCTCTTCTTTTATCATAATCAGACATCCACAAAACAAGAACAAGGAACAAAAATAAGAACAGTAAAGAACAGGAAAGAATGGGAAAAGGAACAAGAATGGGTATCAATGGCTCACCAAAGGACAAAGACCAAAAAGAATAAGAGAGATATGACTAGTCTTGTATGTAATTTGTAAGTCTCTGAGCTTGTTGAATATCAAAGGCAAAATGATTTGGGTGGCAAAAGGGCTATCAAGACAGGAGTGGAAATGGGGACAATGGGAGTACGTACTTTGTGGAGGATCCGTGGGAGTTGTGCATACACATTTTGGAGTGGCTGTGGTGAAAATGGGAGAGGTAGCGTCTAGCTTGTGAGTTCAATTGACGCTGTTGCTGTTGTTGTTGTAGCTTTTGTAAGAGGGTAGGATTTGAATTTGAGTTTGGATTTGGATTTGGATTCAGTTTTTTGTGGGCGTTCAGGGCAGAAGCAGGGTAGCCGCTGAGTCTTCTGATGGTGTTTGGGCGTGCGCTGAGGCGCTGGACGTGGAACATGGTCTAGTGTAATGTTATTAACAGTGCACGTCTCTAATATATACAGGGGACTTCTTGACTGGCAAAGCACGACCAACCTCTTCTCTTTGGCGTTGTGTGTTTTCGCTTTTTCGCTGTTGGTGATTTTTCGTTCTTTTTTTTTTTTTTTTTTTAGAAATTCAAATTTTGGTGTTTGGATGTTTTGGAGAGGGTAGATTTATTTTAATTTGCCTTCCACAGAAAGGACAGCTCAACCATTGACATTTAGAAGAGGTAGAATCAATCAAAGATGGTATGTTTTACATTTAATGACCATTTATATATTTATTGATGACACAATGAACTAACAAATCATTCAACAGAGCAGTACAGGTTTGCCAGAGGGCTGGTCAATAAGAAAATCTCGTTCCCATAACAAGAACTACTATTTTAATGAACATACAAAGGAATCCATTTGGGAACCACCAGCAGGTACAGATTTAGATCAATTGAAACAATACTTATCTCAAACTAAAGTCAGAGCAAGCCATTTATTAATAAAACATAAAGATTCAAGACGTGCTTCATCATGGAAAGAAGAAAACATTACAAGAACAAAGGAGGAAGCTATTGAAATTTTGAAGAAACATCAATCAAAGATCTTAAATGGTGAAGCTACATTAGGTGAGATTGCACAAACTGAAAGTGATTGTTCATCACATAAAAGAAATGGTGATTTAGGGTTTTTTGAAAGAGGTCAAATGCAACCAGCTTTTGAAAAAGCTTCATTTGAATTAAAGCCAGGTCAAATTAGTGATATTATAGAGACTGATAGTGGTGTTCACTTGATTCAAAGATTGGAATGATCTTTTGGTCGATAATAATAAGTTGAAACTTCTACATAGTAATACAGCATATAAGTTTGCCAGTAGAATATTTGTAGTAAGAGACTTTTAATCATATATATAGTTTAGATCATTTTCAAATATAATAAGGTTCCACTTGTTGATCACACCAATCATAGAATTGTTGAGCAGTACCATCTTTCAAAGATTTATCAACAAAATCTCTAACAGATTCCAGTCTACCCCAAGGAACAACATATTTACCAGAATCCAATAAAGTTATTGACGGAGATAATAATGCAAATAATTCAGTATATGAACCAAATATAACAGGTGCAAATAATTTAGAATAAAGCCATCTTGTTATATTCCAAGATTCTCTTGAAAGATCTGTATATAATTGACCAGGATGAACAGAAAGACTAATGACTTTAGGATTCCTTTGTGCAAAGATATAAGATTGAAAGATATTTCCTGTTTTGGATTGTCCATATGCAATTTGACTATTTGATAAAGATAAATCTCTTGAAGCAGTTTCTAGATCTTTATAGATCCCACCACCTTCTCTTGGTGAATAAACATGAGCTAATGAAGATAACCAAACAACTCTTGGAATGAAATCTTCTTCTTGATCTTCGTCGTCATTGTTATTGTTATTAAGAGATAATTTCAAGTATGGTTCAAGGTATTTCATTAGAAGATGATGTCCCAAGCAGTTTGTACCCAATTGTAGTTCATATGCCTGCTTTGTTGAACTATTTATTGGTGCAACCATAACTCCAGCATTAAGCAAGATATAATGCAATTTCTTGATGTTATGTTGTCTTAGTTGAAGAGGTAGTGACTTCATTGTAGTTAAATCAGCCAAATCGACAGTCAAGAAGGTGACTCTGTCCATAACATTGATTTCTTCTTGTTCTTCATCTTTATTACAATCTTTGTTCAACATAGAATAGTCTCTGATGGCATCTTGAGCCTTCTTTAAATTCCTGTTAATGCAAACAACATGGGCATTCTTGTCCAACAATAGCTTCAATGTCTGCAATCCAATTCCAGTAGAAGTCCCTGTGATGGCAATGTATTTCCCAGAGAGATCAGGATAAGCTGATGGTAAGAAATCTGGAGGAGGAACCTGTTGATCCATGATAACCTTTTTAGCTATATATGTCCAGTTGAATAATGAGCTGAACATTGTTTGCTGATGGAATGAAGAATAAAAAGAATGATAAAACAAAGTCCTCCAAGGTTGTTTATATATCCAAATCAACTAACAAACCAGCAGAAATACTGAACAACACTTGAAAAATGCTTTAAAACCGTTAAAATTCATGTCAAAATTGTGTTTATTCTTTATTCAATATTGTTGAATAAACATGATCGAACACTAAACCTCGAACGCTAAACCCGCGATCTTTTTATAGGCCATGTCCATATTATATCCAGTTAATTGTACAATCTCCAGTATCTCCATAAGTTATTAGTAATAGTAATACATGACATACTCGGTAGAGTCTCCATAGTCAAAGCAGTTTTCCCAAATAGGCCCTTCTTTTCTCGTTTCGGTGAAAAGTTTTAAAATTTCCCCCATAAAACAATTCAACAATTCGACCCATAATTCAAACCCATTTAAACACATTTTAAACTCACTTTAAACTATTTAAACACCAGAAATAACCACAATCAAACTCTTAAATCTATCAACAAAACTAACAACACCAAAAAACAAAGCAAAAATGCTAAGAAAATCAGTAAGAGATATCATTAATGTCACCAAAATAGGGAAAGATGTCTTTACAAATACTGAAAAGTTAACCATCCCCTTTAGAGGAAGAACAGTATTTGGTGGTACAATTTGTGCACAAGCATTATTTTCAGCAATAAAGACTATTCCTAAAGATGGTGAATTTGTACCACATTCATTACATGCTTATTTTATATTAGGAGGGAATCCAAATTTACCAATTGAATATAAAGTCTCAAAGATAAGAGATGGTGGTTCATTTTTATCAAGAGAAGTTAGAGCTTATCAAAATAATCAAGTTATATTCATGCAAATGATATCATTTGTATTAAAGAAACCCAAAAAATCTCCATTAATTATTCAACCAAGACATGGGAAACCAATTCCAAATTATGCAATTGATTCATTTAAGACTGAATTTTTTGAACCATTTGAAAGTTTTAAAAGGGGTGTTCTTGATAAAAAATTGTTAACATTCCCTTCTTCTAATACTCTTACTGAAGATATAAAGATTGAAAAGATTAAATATTGGCTTGATAATAACATATCTGAAGCTAATGTTGATTTTAAATTCAAACCAAGTTTTTGGTCATTTGGAATTGATCCAAATCATCCAGATATTAATAAGAGACCTGATGAGATTCAATTAGATTATTTTTGGAAATTAAAAGATGATGAGAAGTTGGATCAGTTATACAATGAAGATAAAGATAAAGTTCAACTAGACAAAGATGTTGATACTGATTCAAGTCTTTTAAACTATGTTGTATTCGCCTATGTATCTGATGGGTTCTTTTTAAGCCAAGTTATGAAATTCCATCAAAGACCAGGTTGGTCAAGTCAATTCAGTGCCAGTTTAGATCATTCCATATATTTCCATAATTCATTCAATGTTAAAGATTGGTTATTATATCATGTTGAAAATCCTAAATCTGGAGATTCAAGAATGTTATTGAATGGAGACTTATATACAAGAGATCATGAATTAGTAGCTACAGTTATTCAAGAGGGATTAGTTATTAATAACAAGAGTCAAGATTTTGATTATAAGAGTTGGTATGTTGACCGTATATTAGATAATCAATTAGATAATCAGAAGCCAAAGCTATAAAGTGTACATCCAAACACCAATATAAAGCCACACATCCAGACACCACCACCAAATATTTTAATATAGCCATAGACACCATTTTAGACACAACCACAATTCATCTCCACAGCTTATCAAGGAATATTGTGGTATTGTGGTTTTAATATTGAACAGTGTGGTGGTTTAAGAAGTTATTGTTCATTGTTCATTGTTCATAGTTATCATCGCTATTAGATTTCAATATTTACTACAAAATAGACCATCTTTTTATCAATGATCATCTCATCAAGCCATATTCATCTTTATCTTTATCTATTCTTGCTACTTTGAGCCAAACAAACATCTCAACACCTTTCAATTTAATCTTGACACCAAATATAATCAATATGAATAAAAGGTAACCCTCCAGTGGTCAGACAAAGGGCACTAAAATTTAAAACTGTGGTTGTTCATGAATATTCATGTTGAGCGGATCTTTGCTCTTTTGATTTAATCATAGCTGGCTGCCAATATCATTTCATAGCCTCTTCTCTGTCTTATAATTAATCAATTATTGATCATATTTAGAGGGCCGTGTATACATGTCTTGTTTCTTGATTAAACCACTGATCTCATTATCATTAATAAATTATAAATCTGGGAAATATTTATTGTGGTGGCATCAATCAATAAGAATTGTATATAAACTGGTCAAAAGTATCACATTATAATACTTGATCAGAATTTCTTCCATTCTCATTATAAGTTATACTATCAAGAATATGTCTAAAGTATTATCCTATTTCAACAAGAGTGGAAGTACAGCTGCAAAGGATATTCAAGGTAAAGATTCCAACATTAGCGTTAATATTGCTCATGATACAGAATCCAATTTTAATGATTCTTCATCATTTGAAGAAGTTAATTTAAATCATCATGCTGCTCCATTAGAACAAAAGAATCCATTAGGTTATAACATTAATGCTGTTAATATTGTCTTTTTAATTTTACATGGTGTTGTTGGAACTGGTATCTTTAGTACTCCAAGTACCATTTTAAATTCAATGGGATCGATTGGTTCAACTTATGTTCTTTGGTTATTATGTTGGTTTATTTCTTTATTTAATGCATTAGTTTATATTGAATTTGCATCTTATTATGAAAAGAGAAATGGTGGTGATGTTGCATATTTAGAGCAAGCTTATCCAATCCCAAAATTCCTTGTGCCAACAACTTATGCTGCTGTTTCTGTTATTTTATCATTCACAACAAGTTCAGCATTAGCATTTGGTAAATATGTCTTGAAGGCTGCTGAAGTTGAAATTACAACATGGAATTATCGTGGGATTTCAATTGCTGCATTATCTGGTTCATGTTTATTAGTTGCTGCTAATACAAAATGGGCTTTAAGAATTCAAAAAGTATTAGGTTATGTCAAGATTATTCATCTTTTATTTATGATTATATTAGGTTGGGTTGTATTGAGTGGTCGTACTAAGGTTAAGGATCCACATCAAAATTTCCATAATGTTTGGAAAGGTACAACAACATCTGGGAATTCAATTGCAAATTCAATTATTAATGTTACATTTTCATATTCAGGTTATAGTTATGCCTTTGGAGTTGTTGCTGAACATCATAGAAAAGTGAATGAAAAGACTGGATTGGCAGTTGATCCAATTAGATCTTATAAATTATTAGTTCCAATATCAATGGTTCTTATTTATATTGCTTACATTTTGATTATTACTGCTTATTATGCTGCTGCTCCAATTGCTGAAATCAAAAAGTCAAGTAATAGTATTGCCACCTTATTATTTGCTAATGCATTTGAAAATAAGAGTGCCACAAAGGCATTATCTGCATTAGTTGCCATATCAGCATTTGGACATTTAATTACTGCTGTATTATCACATTCAAGAGCATTAAGAGAATGTGGTAGACAAGGTGTATTACCATTTCCTAAATTTTGGACACAAATAAAGCCATTTGGAACACCAGTTGGACCAATCTTTATTACATGGTTGGTTAATTTCATTATGATTGTTGGACCACCACCTGGTTCAGCATATAATTTTATTGTTGATTTAGGAACATATTCAGGATATATCTTTTCATTATTGTTGATTGTTGGATTATTAAGAGTTAGAAGAGGACGTAAATTAGCAGGGATTGATGATAAGGGTAAATTCCATATTCCAACAGTGTTTTTAATCATTAATATCTTGTTCCAATTGATGGTTATTGCTATGGCATTTGTTCCACCAAATAATGGGACATTGATTGGATCTGATGTTACTTTCTTTTATGCTACTTATCCAATTGTCACAATTGGTATATTGATTGCTTGTGTTGGATATTATTTTGTTTGGAAGTATGCCTTACCAAAGATTGGTAAGTATACACATAGAGAGTTTATTTATAAGTTAGAGAGTGGAGCTATTGGTAAGAAGGTTGTTCAAGTGAAGAATAAAGATTTGGAAGAATGGGATTTGGTTCATAAGACGAATGAATTTGGAGTTGGGATTGATCCAGATTCTACTAATGTTGAGGATTTGGAATTGGCTAATTTGTCCAATGTTGGCAGTAATAATGTTGATGCTAGTGTCAGTGGTGGGTATAAGCATGAAGATGAAGTGTTGTCAAGTGTCGATGGAGATGGTGCAGATGATCATATTGAGAAGGATGTTAGTAGAACTTCCTAAGTCTTGAGTCTTGATTCTTTAGCTACAATTTGATTTGGTTAGAGGTTGTTATGTTATGTGTCTAATTTGATGAATTTATTATTATATTGTTTGTTTGTTAATTAATTTCACTAGTGTAGAGTGTATTCTAGAAGTTTTATACAATAAAGAGTCAAGGATTAAGATGTTAAGATGTTAAGATGTTAAGATGCCATAGTAAAGACATAACAAAGAGCCGATCCATTTTGACACGGCTATTTACTTAATTTATTACTTAATCTACCTAATTAAAAATGTCTATAAAGAGTAAACAATGATGCCATTAAAGAGACAAATCGACAAATCACACAACATTTCCAACTTCTTTTAAATTCTTTTTAATTCTTTTAGACCTCAAAAACCGTTTAAGCAATTTGATTGGCTGAAAATATTCAAAATTGCGTGATGTTTAAAAATCACCATACAAAACTTCAAAACAGCCAACAAATTAAAAAGTTTAAACAATGAGTCGATATTCTTTCAAAAGGAGATCATGTGATCTGATGGTGTTACCACTGACATATAAATACTGTCTTATTTCCTGTCTTTTCCCATTTCAAATATCTTCAAATAATCATCATCATCATCTTGATAATTAATACTTGAACATCAAAATATCAAATATTGAACAAAAAACACCAAACAATGTCTGCTAGAAACTCACAAGAAGACGCCCAAACTGCTGCTGCTTCCATCTCAAACAACATCTCAAAAGAAGCTGTCCAAAATCAACAACAACAATTCCAACAACAACAGCCAACCCATTATGCCAACTTCAACGTCAACAACTTTTCTGGTTACACTTCTCAAGAAGACCCTGAAGATGTCAACAAGATGTATCCATTCACTGGTAATTTAAACTTGGGATATCAACCTGCTCCTTCTAGAAAGTTTGGTAATCCTGTTCCTGCTGGGATTTCAGCATTGGGTATTTCATTATTCACCTTAAGTTTAATTCTTTTAAGAACAAGACATGTTACAACTGCTTCTATTGTCATTGGCCCATTCTTCTTCTTGTCTTGCTTAGTGCAAATCATTACTGGTATCTGGTGTATTGTCTTGGAAAACACTTATGCTGCCACAATCTTGTTATGTTATGGTGGTTTCTTTGGTTCTTATGCTGCTGTATTAACAAGTGGATTTGGTGTTGTTGATAGTTATACATCAACTGCTGAATTTGATGATGCATTAGGATTCTTCCTTTCTGCTTGGACAATCTTTGCCATTTTAACTTGGTCTGTTACTTTTAAATCAACAATTCCAATCTTTGCCTTAACTTTCTGTGTTTGGATGTTCTTCTTATTATTAACCATTGCTACATTTAATGGTTCAGAAGGTTGTTCAAAGGCTTCAGGTGTCTTTGGTTTTATTAGTTCTGCTGCTTGTTTCTATGTTGCTTATGTTGGTTTAGCTTCTAAGGCTAATAGTTTTGCTGTTGTTCCAACAACTTATTCTCCATTTGCAACAACTCCAAATCAAGTTAAATTCTGGAACTTTTCAGTCTAAATACTAGTCACTAGATCTAGACTAGATGATTTTATGATTTTAGATATGATATCCACTTTGATCATTTATAACCATTTTACCATTATCACCTTTTTTCCAACACTAATAGGTTCATTATAAATTATGAACTGTAAACTATATTGAGATGACTCACAAATTTCTTGCAAATACTACATATAACAACATTATCCAATATAATGATGCTTAATGATGATAATGACTAATCAATTAATTATACTAATTCTTATGACCCTAATTTTACAACATGATTCAACAAGTGTATATATTTTCAATTTTAAATATTTAATTTATAGTATATGATATTCACTCTATGATTAGTCAATTATAAAATTCAGTAGCTGCCAGTATATAATAGACCACAACAAGACCTAATCTGATACTTGTAGTGTTTCAGGATCTGATCATGTCGATTATATTGACGATGCTACCTATAAATTACTCATTATAATTTGGATATTGAATTGAATTAACTGATCTAAACACTGATTGATCTCAAAGATATAAAAAAATATAATCAAACTGGACTATTACTTGATCTTTCAGATACTTGTATTCCATCATTCTTAAGATCATATGTTCCCTTCTCTGCAACATTATCCATTTCTAATGATTGACCATCATAAACAACTTCACCAGCAAAATTACTCATTCTTGATCCATCTTCATTATAAATATCATCAACTTTAGTATCTGGCATAATAGTTCTTTGTGGGAAAACATAATGTAAAACAATTGTAGTAATAAATGAAATAATAATACCCCAAAAATATGATATATTAAGGATCCATGTCCAAAAACTTGAACTATCTTCAGTTCCCATTGCATCCCATGCTAAACCTGGCATTAAAAAAACTGTACCAACAATAAATGCAACAATACTTCTCCAATCCCAACCTCCATAAAACCAATAAATCGATTCAGGTCCACTAATATATAAATCTTTTAATAAGATCTTTCTTTTATAAACCCAATAATATTTAGCCAATATAATTCCTGTTTGTGAAGAACAAAATGCACCCCATCCTGAACCAAATACAATATTTGCCTTGGAACTTGTAATGATTTTCCATGGCCATATCAACATACCAATACACATAACAATATATGAACCTCTTCTAATATTGATATATTTTGGACATAAAGAAACCATATCCATGGAACTAAAAGAGAAGAATTAGGTTAGTATGAAATTTTTGGAAAGTGCAGCTTGTTGAAGAAGTTATCCTCAAAAACAAGACAAAACAAAGACCGAACATACCTTGAAAGACAATTTAATAATAAATTAATAGCCATTTGTTGTAATGAGAATGCTAATGAAGCAAAGAATACACCACATCTTGCTGCTGAACTATTATTTTCATAAGTTTGAATTTGTCCTAATAAAGTCACTGGATTCCAAACAACTTCACCCAAGAAATCTTTAGCAGCTGATGTTGTAATAACACCAATAATACATGAAAATGTTAATGATAATGGTGCACCAATGATTTGAGCATAAATTGGTCCATTTTTAGTACTTGAATAACGAGTGAAATCAGATTGTCCCAAGATACCAGTACCAGCTGATCCTACAATGGACATTATACCTTGAACACAAGCACTACCTAATAAACCAGGTGTAGCAAAATCACTACCTTCATAAAACAATGAACCAGCACCACCAGCCTTTCTAACACAGAATCCTAACATACCAAAAAAGGTAACCACAGTTATAAAAGTAACCACTCTAAAGAATAAATGTAATTTTTCAGGTGGGATATAAGAAGCTGGAATCATACAAATACAATATAGAATCAATCCAACTAATGTAGAAGATGTTATACCATTTTTATTATCAAATGTATCCCAAGAGGCGAATGATGGACTCCAAGTAGATAATAATCTAGTAATAGCTTCACCACCGTAAACAGCTTGAACTGACCACCAAACTATACCGGTTATGATTCTAATAACAACACCAAATTTAGCACCATTGATACCATAAACAATCTTGCAATGACTGGGAAACCAATATGCTTTCTTGAACCAATGATACCCATCAAGGCAGCAAATAACCCATAAATAACCCCCGAAGCAAAAGCACAAAGAATGGCTTGCTTCACACTCAAGCCATATCCAACCAAGGTGCTTCCATAAGTATAACCAGTAATGGAACATCCTTCAACCAGCCAATAAACACAATATGCAAATGGTTTCCAAGTACGACGTTCAACAGGAATTGGAATGATATCTCTGTTTGTCAAACTGTCATTGTTGTATTCAGCCTCAGCATCTTTTGGCACCTCGATCTTCTGCTTGAATGTTTCCCAACTGATGGCCATATTATTGTGGATATTGAGATATTGGAGTATAGATCTGAAATATGAATCAGCTGTATAATTGATTTGAATAAAATGGTTTATTGTTTTCAAGCTTATGGCTCAAGATCACGACCACGACAAAAGATCAATCAATCAACAATTTGAGGAGAATTCAACACCTTTTTATAGGACAATCTTCTAATTTGTTATCTCTTTATCAAAGTTGATATCAGATGCGACAATGAGCCTGTCATTCTTGTCAAAGTGATGATGATTGATGCTGATCTTCAAAGGAAGAAGTTGAAATTGTGAAATTGTTAAGCAGAATCTGTTTTTCGGTGGCGAAATTTGTTTTTTATCGTCCGCCACCAGAAATGTCCCGATTCGGCGATTTTTGGTGGAGCCGCTATGGTGGAAGAAGTTTATATAGTGAAGCGTCTGGAGATTATTCGTTTTTCACCTTTGTTTGAAGTTTGAAGAGAGGTTTAATAAGATAATATGGCTAGTGTCACGTTGAATAATGGTGTCGTGATGCCCCTGCTTGGACTGGGCACCTGGCAGTCAAGGCCAAACGAAGTGTCAAATGCTGTTGCCCATGCCTTGAAGAATGGTTACAAGGCCATTGATACTGCTGCCATTTATGGGAATGAAGAGGAAGTAGGTCAAGGTATCAAGGAAAGTGGAGTTGATAGAAAGGACATGTTCATCACCACAAAGCTTTGGAACTCACATCATGATCCCAAAGATGTCCCATTGGCTTTAGATGAAAGCTTGCAAAAACTTGGGTTAGATTATGTTGATCTATATTTGATGCATTATCCATGTGCCAATGATAGAGATGAGTTCTTGAATAACCAACGTCATATAAAGGTGGATATTGATTACTTAGAGACTTGGAAGGCAATGGAGTTGTTATTAGATACTGGAAAAGTTAAAGCTATTGGTGTTTCAAATTATTCAATGGCTGAAATGGAAAGATTATTGCAAAATTGTACCATCAAACCTCAAGTACATCAAATGGAAATGCATCCTTATTTACAGCAAGAAAAATTCTTAACTTTCCATAAAGTTAACAATGTCCATGTCACTGCCTACTCTGCATTTGGTAATCAAAATCCTCTTTATCAATTAAAAGAAGAACCAAGAATTTTATCTCATCCAAAAGTTATTGAAATTTCAGATTCAACTGGAATCACACCAGCTCAATTATTGGTATCTTGGGCAATCAAAAGAGGTACTTCAATAATTCCAAAATCTGTTACACCAATGAGAATTGATGAAAACTTATTAGGTCAAGATTATGAACTATCTGATGATGATTTTGCTTCAATCTCAAACCTTGGTTATTCAATAAGATACTCAGATTTTGGACCTTCTGTTGGTTATTGGTATTATCAAGATTTGGAATGTCCAGGTAAGAAACCATAATTTCAAGGATCAAATACTTCTAAATAGCTCTGCGTTTCAGTAATATCTTCAAGATCGCTGATGTCTTAGTTATTGATCATAAAAAAGATTCACTGCCACTTTTCTAAATTTTGATCTCTTCAAAGTAAATAGTTTTTGTATATCAACTGATCGAAATCACAAACTATTCATATCTGAAGTCAATATTCTTGATCAATGTAGTCAGAGAAAGCTTATCTGCCTCTATCTTAGCTCAATTGATTGAGGTAAGATTGTTCACATTTGAGATAAAATCTCCTAAAAGGGTATTTTATACACCTTATTGGTTAACTATGAGAGCAGTCAAATTTACTCATACGGCTACAACTAAAGGAAACAGATATAGAACAGTGATTTTATATTTATGAGCAAACAAAAACGACATAAAGACAACGGTTCTCACTACCAGCGAGAAGATTAAGAGTATTCTTGGATAACAGAAACTGGCGGGCAATACTTACTAACTGGATTATATTCAACATCATCAAGATCAAACCCCTTTGGACCCCCAATTTCAAGTGCTCTTTCTGTATCAGTCCATTTATTACTTGGAGCAATACCCAGGACAAATACCAATAATCCATATCTATATTCTGGAGTACCCACTGCTTCACCTGTATCTGAATCAATAACTGCAATCAAATCTGGCACTGAGCAAACAACTTGACTATTTGAACCATCAACATCTTCAACCTTGGCATATATGTTTTCATTCTTGAATGGTATAACCATTCTCTTTTTTGTTGATATTGCACTAATCTCTTCGATAATCACTTCACCCCAGACGTGTCCCTTCAATAACTTTCTCTCAACACCAACAATCTTACCAGTGAAAAGCACCTTACCACTATTGTTGACTGATTCTAATATAGCTTGAGGTAGTCGATAAATTTCAGATTTTTGTCTAGCAATCAATACTGCTCTTCCAATCCTCCATGCCAACGATAAGGAGCCATGAATGGTTTTCAAATCCATCTCAGCCAAAGTCATTGGAGGATTCATGACTTCAATAGTAGAACCTAGCTCGGACAATGAAGCTCTCATAACCTTTTCCAACAAAAGATCAGTCTTGGAATCAGCAATAATCATGGTGTTACCATTACCATTACTGATAATGGTCGGAGGAAAGAAGGCTTCTCCCTCCTTCGTATAAACAACAGGAATTGTCTGCCAATGAGTAGGATATGCTCTCCCCATTAAATCACAATCAACAATTGGGATGTTCAGTTTAGCGGAAGATGCAATTTTGAAAACTGATAACCCATTACCACCTCCAATCTCCACAGGGAAGATCAATTCTGGATTTTTACCAATATACTTACTCATATAATTATAACAAATCATCATACCATCACCAGATAATTGTTCATTTGAAACTGTTGGTGAACCAGCATTACTGAATGATGCAATTGAACCCTCTTCACCTGCAGCCACATATTTATGAATATCTTCGATATCGACAATCTTAATGATCTCACCTTGTCTCAACTTATTTCTTGCCTCCAGAAATTTTGGATATGGATTACCACCACCGCCGCAACCAAGAATATAGGTTCCAATGACTAAAAATTCTAAATCAGTTTCTGATATGAGCCATTGTTTTTCATCATTGATTAGTGGGATGTAAGTTTCATAATTCACTACTTTTTCTTCAACCATTTTCTCTGATTTGAGTATAGAGTCTTTAACAATATCTTCAGTTCCCTCAATGGATCCAATTTGAATCAGTTCATTGACAATATTGGATGATTTCATCTTTGAATAATCAACATCAGCAATGACTTTGATGACGAAATTGAAAGTATTATCAACATACGGAACGGGATCATATGACATTGATACAACATCAATAGTAGACTCCAATGCACCCTTAGCGATGGCAATATCACAAACCTCTTTCTTTAGTTGCAATAATATATCATCTTTTGTAAGGGTTGATGATGGTGGTAGTTGTTTAATCACACATATTTCAGAAGAGATCTTACCCATTGCAGCCCCAATAGCATTTGCAACGTTATGATATGGAGGTCTAATAACCGTAGATGCACCTTTCAATTCTTCAGGTACAATAAATGAACCACCACCAACTGCTAAAACTGTAATGTTTTCAGGACTTGTTTTCATTCTATCAATGATTGCTTCAAGCATCAATTTGACTTCTTCTTTATAATTTGAAATGAATGATGGACTAAACTTATCTTTAACTTTTGAATAATCTCCAATTTGTAAGATTTTATCTGAGTCAATAGCCATAGATACATCTGATGTGGTAGTTTCAGTACCTCCAAAGACTAAAGCTCTACTTACAATATCAGAACCAACAGAATCTGGTCCTACTGTCAATCTTGAGCCATTATTTCTTACAATAGAACCACCACCAAGTCCAATACTTTCCACATGTGGCATTGAGAAATTCATTCTGACACCACCAACAATTGAATATGAGGATGATTGTCTTGGAAAGCCAGTTGGTAATAACATACCAACGTCCGAAGTAGTACCACCAACATCAACAACAATGGTGGATTGACCATGTGTGTTAGCCAAAAATGAAGCTCCTCTCATAGAATTTGTAGCACCTGATGAAAAGGTTCTAATTGGAAGGTTTAAAGCTTCAGCTGCTGATAATACAGTACCATCATTTTGTGTTAATAAGATAGGACAATGTAAATCAAGATCTTTGATGGCCTTCGTGAATGAATAAATAATCTTTTCAGCAAATGCTAAGATTGATGCATTCAATATAGAAGCATTTTCTCTTTCAAGAAAACCAACACCAGAAACTTGATGAGACATAACCACTTTAGCATCAGGGATTTCTCTTGAGATGATTTCTTTAGCCTTTATTTCTTGATCTGGTTTCAATGATGAGAAAATACCAACAAGTGCAATGGATTTAATGCCTAGCTTTTTGATCTCTTGACAATGTTCCACGACTTCAGCTTCAGACAAATTTTGAATAATATTACCATCAACATGATAACCACCATTGAGATAACCAATATAACCATTGGTAATTTTTTCAAGACCCCTTGGATAATCTGAAAATGGCTGTGAATCCCTAGAGTATGGGCCACATAATCTGAGAACAGCTACCTTGGATAATCTTGCTTGATCCTGTTCAATCACAGCATTGATGAAATGTGTTGTACCAATGGTGACTGAAGTGATTTCCTTATTTCCTTCTTGTTGAGATCTTTGCATTGTTCAAACAATTTGATGATACCTTGTTCGATTCCAACTGAGACTTCTTTGGTGGTCAATGACTTGTTCCATGCTATAACACCTTTATGGACGTCTTCCTTTATGGCAACTGGGTCTATTAGCACAGCTGGTGATATTGTGATATTGTTAGTAAAACTTGTAATCTTTTCTCTATTTCTTTAGAAGGTGCTTTGTTGATGTTGATCTTTTACTTACAATCTGTGTTTGTTCCACCAACATCTATTCCTATGAGAAGTGTTCTTGGAGACATGTTCTTCTCTGGCTATTAGCTGATCTTAGATGAGGTCTGCCATCCTGGTTAAAGCATAATATTTATAGGCAGCGCTGTTGATTCCATTTGCGATTTCTTGTTGATGTTTTGATGTTTTGATTTGTTGATTTGTTGTTCTTTTCTCTTTTCTCCTTTCTGCTTTCTTAACTATGGGTGCTTTTCCCGCCACCAGAAATGTCCCAATCGGGACAGATGGGATAACCTCAGAATTTGAAAAGAAGTTGAGATCGAAACATCAAAACTGAGAAGAAGAGATGGAGAGATTGTGAATAATTGCATGACTTCTTACCTTCTTAGTTGATACACAATATATAAACAGCACTGGAGGAGTGGTCATCTCTTCTTTTTTTGTGATCTTGCTATAATATTCCAAGCAGAAATATGACTTATACTGATGCCAAAGAAGCCTCTGAAACATTCAAGGTCCCAGTCATTGATTTCAAACCATTTCTTGATGGTACTTTGAAGGGGAAGTTACAGACTGGTAAGGAGATGGTCAATGCCATGAGAGACGTTGGGTTCATGTACATTGTTAACCATGGCATCCCTCTGGAAGATCAACAAAGAATGTTTCAATGGAGTGCCAAATTCTTTCAATTAGACAAGGAAAAGAAGAATAAATGTCCTCATCCTATAAATGGTGCTCATCATCGAGGATATTCTTCTATTGGGAAGGAGAAGGTAGTTCAAATGGTGTTTGATAAGAAAGAAGTGGAGGAATTAAGAAAGGTTCCTGATGTTAAGGAATCATTTGATTTAGGCAATGAAAATAATAAAATCTTCTATAACATTTGGCCTTATGATCAAGATATTCCTGGATTTAAAGAATATTGTATCTATTATTTTAAACTTTCTGATCAAACTGGTAAAAATTTTCTTAGAGCCATTGCATTAGGATTAGATTTAGATGAAGAATTCTTTTTAACCTATCATTCAGATTCTGATAACCAATTAAGACTCTTACATTATCCTGAAACTGATCAAACTTCATTAAGAGACTTCAAAACTGAAAGAATTGCTGCACATACTGACTTTGGCACTTTAACAATGTTATTACAAGATCCAATTGGAGGATTGCAAGTAGAAGAGCCTTATAATAAGGGTAAATTTGTGGAGGCGCCATATATTCCTGGTTCTTTGGTCGTCAACACTGGAGATTTCTTGATGAGATGGTCCAATGATGCTCTTAAATCAACTTTACATCGAGTCACTGCTCCTCCTGTTAATCTCAATACAAACTTAGCACCAGCTCGTTATTCAATCCCATTTTTCATTTCTGCCAACAAAGATAAGATAGTCGACGCTTTACCAGGCACCTTTTCAGATTCAAAGCCAAAGAAATACGATCCTATAACAGCAGGTGAATATCTAGCAGCCAGATTGAATGCCACGTATTGATTTCAACGTGTATAGCAACTAATATAGCTTTCAATACCTTCAAAATAGCAACAAAATAGCCAAAATGTAAAATAAAATACATGAGTAAAATCTCCAAAAAAGGAAATAAAATAAAAAAACAAATTGGTAAATTCAAAACAACAACTTAACAAACTTAACAAACACTTAACAAACTTAACAACTTCACCAACATCGAATCAACAATGAAAGATGGAAACAGAATCGGAAGAGAAGCTTGTCTGTGCCTGGCCAGGGTGCCATAAGATCTTCAAGAGAAGAGACTATTTAAAAAGACACACTGCAAGCCATTCTGGAATCAGGCCTTTTGGATGTCCAGTTTGCCACGTATTCTTCTCAAGAAAGGACTTGATAGAGAAGCACAAGAAGTCAAAATCACATAAAAGAGCTGTTCATGTTAGTGACGGGGCAGAAGACATGTTTGTCCATTCTTATTCCAAAGTTGATGGGGCAAAAGAAGGTACAATATCAAAGAAGTTGTCAAAAAATAACAAGGCAAAACCATCAACAACTGCTGAATTTACCATCATTGAATCAAACACATCAGTTCGTATCCCAATCACTAAATCAAACTTTATATCACATTCAGAATTACCGTCAAATTCATTGTTATCGCCACCACCTTATCAACCAGCCACAGGATTACCACAACAATTCAATCCAATTATATCATCAGCATCTGCTTCACCAACACCAACACCCACACATAATGATACATTGAATCTATTTGATAGACGTTCAGCAATACCAACAATGGATGAAACAACATTAGATTTCATAATCAATTTCGAAAAGTTTTCAAGTTTTGCTAATGAAATTGAAGATTCATTTGGTTGGTTATTTGGTAATGAAGCTCGTCCAATGAAACATACCACTAGTGTTGAAGAAATCTATAATTATCAAAACAATAACACAAGTACTTGTTATTCAGTTCAAGAGGTTGATTATGGGCTGACGATTGAAACAAGAGATGCAATATTAAAAGTTTTAATTAATGATTTGAATTTAGATCAGGATCTCATTTCAGAAATATTTACAATAGATAATATGAATTACTATCTGAACAAATTTTGGTTCTATTTTGATTCAACATATCCTATTATTCATAAACCAACATTCAATCCCAATATCGCATCTTTAATTGATGGCGATAGTGGTGAAGAATATGACCATCTCTTGTTTCTTCTATCTATCTTGCTGGTGGGTATATCTTCAAATGGACCCTCAAGTACGAGACATCCAAAGGAATCTGAAACATCAATAATCATTCATAATAAACTGTTCATTCAATTGATAAGTGAGTTATCTAAATTGAATAGAATTGATGATGCTCCATTGAAACTATTGCAAGGTTTGCTATTGAATGATGTCTTTAGAATGTACCTTGCTGATACTAAAAACCACACAACCTCAGCAATATCACATCCAATGGTTATAAATTTATTGAAAGAGCTCAATCTTCATAATAACTTGGTGGAACCTTATATTGACTTGAATATAACAACTGATCAGAGTAAATGGGAAAAGTGGATCAAATATGAGAGCTTGAAGAGAATAACATTTTTTGGATATCTCTTGGATACTCATAACTCATTATTCTTTAGTAAGACTCAATGCCTTTCAGTCTTTGATGTTCAACTAGAATTACCATATACCGATGCTGTTTGGTTTGCTAATGATCATGTTTCCTTCTTTGAGAATTATAAACAACAACCAAGAGGTCTTTACACAAGAAATAATTATTCATCTGATGGACTAAACACTCAAAGATATGAAATTAGTAGAGAAGATTTGATCCATAATGGAAGTTTAATTCCAAATGTTAAAGATGAGGGAAGATGGCCAAATTTCTTATGGAGTTTGAGAAGATTGATGCAAGCTTATTCTGAAGATCAAAAGGAATATCATTTCAATTGTTTCTCTCAATTCTCGAGATATATCTTGCTTCATGGTGTTTTATCTTTGGTTAATGAATTAAGAACTAGAAATATCTATAATCTTGGTGATCAAACTCCTAAGGATAAATTGAACTTCATTGCTGCTAAAATTGAACAATCATTCTTTAGTTGGAAAGATTATTTCCATCATAGTATTGCAAAGACAAATGAAATATCATTGGAAGAGGGAGCTGATACTCAATCTGATCAAAGAAATATTAGCTTGAATAATTATGATACTTCTCCATCATTTTGGTCAAATATTACAACATTCAATTTAGGATTGTTGTCATTATATTGTAATTTTGATCTTATTATTCAATATAAAGAGAATATCAAAAAATCACAAGATGACTCTCAATGTTTTTCAGAATTTTCACCTGGTGCTATTAGATTTGATACTATTGAAATGACTAGAAACGAGATGATGATTCATCTTTGGGCTAAATCGAATGATGGTAAGCATTCTGTTCATGAAGCTTGCGTGTTACTTCGAATAGTATTGAGTAACGAAGAGATCACAGAACTGGTACCTCATTTACCGTTTGCCATCTACATTAGTGTTCTTGTTTGTTGGTCATATGAGCATAATCTCAATGATGAAATAACACCTGGTGTTCTCTTTGAAAACCAGCTAGACCTTGATTCTTCAGATACACATGGCTTATTGAAAGAGAAAGCCATTGACTATTTGGCCTATATTTTGGATGAAGCTCTTGAACAGAATGGTGAAATTACAGCTGAAGAAGGAGATAATGGTACTGCAGGTAGTGTTGGCAATAAGAGAGACTTTTTGAAGAGTCTAGTGCTCTACACGATTATACTATTCAAGAGAAATGTCCAGCATCCCAATTGTGAAGCATACATTGAGGACTTGGAGTCAATATGCTAATGGCCGGCAAACAGTCTACCACCTCACCTTTTGCCAACCATTGATGATCTTGGTGGTGGTTGGTATCTTGATGCAGGGTGATAGCGTGATATCTGATGTCAGTATATCTCAATTGATGGATTAGGATAATATGTGATTGTGGTTTTGGCGGTGAAATTGGCTGATATGTCTGATGTTCATCTTTTCATCCGAAACAACAAACATCAAGAAGAAAACAAAGGTTTACATTGAACGTCATCAGTGTTGCTACTGGTTTGACGGAAGATTGAGAAGTTGGGATCATTTGAATGCTCGTTCATAGGTAATTTGATGAAATCTTGAAATCGATCATGAGTTATTGTTTCTCATATTACGGAGTTGATGGTTTATTTGGATTAATCAAAGAGTAAAGGAATAAAAAAAGAGAACATTGAAGTATAATAGAATGAAGTCGCAATCAAGACAATCAATAGAATAAAGAGAAGCTCTCAATGGTATATTTGTTTTTGAATTTTGTGTTTGACTAATTATTTGTAAGATTTATACAGCTTCGATCTAGTAAGGGGACTCTTCTCAGCTGGCTGAGAGGTGCGGATTATTGGCAATTAATTGATATATGATCATGATAGAGTTATGTCCAGTGAAACGATTGGACAACTAAAGATCCAATCATATGGTTTGAATAAATACAATTAAAAAGAGAATACTAGAGTAAATTTCGCCCAATCGGGAGATTGAGTTTCCCTTTGCGGTAATCCGAGGGCAGACGACTTCCGACTTGAGAAACAAAATCAATACTAGCACTTCTCCATAATTAGAATTACAAGAACATGTAGCTTCAGTTTGTGGTCAGTCTGGACTTGCCTACTTACCTAACTTCTTGAGTCTCTTTGAAAATCATATTCTTG